>VXBT01008871.1:594328-608295 GCA_013400235.1 Oriolus oriolus
GGGAGGGGGAGTCCCCAACAACTGAGCTGGTTCAAGCCTGACCCCAGCTTGGAGTGAAGGAGCAGAACTTCCAGCCCATCTCAGCTGATGATCAGGTTGCAGCTTCACCTCCTTGACTCATGGTGGACTTCACATCATCAGTCTGGACCCAGGGACGAGCTCATCATCTACTCTGAGCTCAGCAGCTGAAGTCAGAGATACACCCAGAGGGCACTTCACCAAACATAGCTCAGGTACCATCCTAAGTATCATGAATCACCTTCTGGATTTGTTTCTTGCCATTGATCTCAGCAGAAAATTACATAAATAGCTTAGACCAGATTAAACAAATCCCACTTCCCACTATTGCAGTCAAAATTCATTCACCTCTAGAGGCAATTGCTCAGCAAATGCCCAGTTTCAGTATTTTTTCCCCCTGCTTCCCAAAAAGCTTCACCTGCTTGTGATGCTGGGCTTGTTCTGGTGCAAAAGCAGAAATGGTGGATGTGAACAAGCTGTGGATGGGCTGGGGTCAGATTCCAGCTCCCACACACAGGAGCCAGATCCTTCAACCCATCTCTCCACTGGTGTGGTACAAAAGAAGGAGTTTGAAACCACTCTGCTTAAAAACCTTAGGGTAAAACCAGTTGTGGGTGTGACCCCGCTGAAGTCAATGGATTGAAGGGACCTTGGCCTGCAATGATTTGAATTTTCACTGTTGGGTCACCATTTATTGACAGAAGTTCCTGGCAAGGATGTGTCCAGCATCTCTCACTGTGGCTGCTTGCACTGCATCATTTTAAGTAAATCAGATGTATCTTCCCTTATCCCATCCTCTCTAATTTATCAATGTCTCCCACCCCATACGTGGTTTTCTGCAGAGTTTGCTGTCCTGACAGACTGTGTTTGAATGTTGGTTATAGGTGCAATCTCCCCCTGCAGTGGCTTCCTTCTCTATTTCCCTATTTCCTTTTCTCCAAGACTGCATTATGAAAATCAGTCATGCATCCATTAACTGATCCTTATTTAATGTTTTAGTGATCTGTTGCCTTCTCCCAGTTGGTGTGTGGCCATCAATGGGGTGCAGTGTTTACATGGACAGATATCACAGATTGGTTTTCTCTCCATGCTTTTCTTTGCTTCTCTTGATCTCCTCCTCTCTCCTTCTCTCTCTTCTGCTCTCATTTCACTGCAACTTTTTTTTTTATTGCAAAGCACTGATAGAAGTGCCTCCATCAACAAGCAAATCTTGCTCGTGCCCTTGGGCACAGCCCTGAGACAAGTGGGTGATGCATAAACTGCACCAGCCTAGGAGTAGTCCCAGGAGACGCTGCCGCCGTGACTCAGAGTCAACCCTCGGAGGCATCATTTCCTCCTGTTTTCTCTCTGATGGGATTAAGCTCTGTTTGTTCCCTTCTTCTTCTGCATACTCCCTCCTTTGGTTCCTGGGAAAAGGCTGACACGCAGAGAGGAGCACTCTGATTCCTCTACTCAGATTTCCAGGAGTGAACCAGCCAACAGCCACGATTACGTTGTCATGAAATGGGAATTAACTCATGCCCTGTTTCCCTTCCTGTGATGAAGAGACAGAATAAACACCAACCCGTTGTCCTTTTTCCAGGACAGGAACCCAAAAGCAGGGGTAAGGCAAAGAGGACACAGGGCAGGTGCATCTGAGGCTAAAACAGGCTGTGACTCCATGCTTGATTTCCCCCTCATTTATCCCAGTATTGACCAGGAATATCTCAAGCAGGGCTACAATGCTGTAAATACCAAGGTGATGGGCTGAGTTGATGCCTGATACCCTGAAGGAAGTCCTGACGCCCACGGAGGAGGTGAGATCTGTTTGTGAACCTGATCTAGAATTGGAAGCAGAGCAACATGCAAAATGGGGAGTCAGGGGCGAGCAGCAGAGATGGGCCAGCACTGCAAAGCTGGGGTTTGGCTCTGTGTCCAAACTTACCCAAACTCTGGGCTGGTTCAGCCTCTGGGTTTTGTCCATCTTAATCTGTGTCACTTTTATAGGTGGGAATGGCTGGAGGAATTAGGTGCGGAACCACGTTTGGCTTGAGTCCGAGACTGCTCCAGCTTGTGGGGTGTGGTGGTGACCGTGGGTTGGTTCACCCTCATGTAAATTAATGGGCGACAACGAGTCCTTCAGATCCATGTTCCTGACAGACCTGTGGGCTCAGGCTGTTGCCAAGTGCCCAGGAAGCCTGCATCAGGTGCAGAGAGTGGATGGACTGAGTGCACTTTCCACTGCTGGCGACGGAATTCTCCAGCGAGGTGGGAAGGGTGAACACTTTCCCTTTCCACCCTTTCCCTGGGGTGCTGAGGAGATGGATGTCCTGTGCTCAGGAGTGAGTGTCCAGCCCCGGGAGACTCACTGCACCGCATGTTTCCCAAGGAAGACTCACTGGCTGAGCCACGTCCCGGGCTGGAGAGCCGGAGCAGGACTCCCATTTGTGGGACTGTCTCCTTCTCAATGCACACACTGAGTCCTCTTCACTTCACACACAAGACACGGAACTTTTCCGCACTGTGCACTTCACCTGTGTGCCAACAGGGCATTTGCAGGACGTCATCAGCAGTTTTCTCTCTTTCTCTCCCTCTTCTTTTCCCTCCTTCCCTTTCTACAGATGTCACGGAATCCTATGTCAAATCTGGCAGGAACTACTACGCTAAAAAACTCACACCAAGAGCTTGCCCACTCTCCAGCTCTAGTAGGTATTTGTAGACTTCTCTGGTTCCAAGGCAAAAGCAAAGAAGTAGTCATGCTCTTTATTAAAAAAATCCTTAATTTACTGCTTTTATTTCTTTTGCTGCTACTGCTCATATTACACAGTCTGGCCGTTTGGGTTTGCAGAGAGATCTCTCAGGAAGCTCAGTGCTGCTTGTCCAACACAGCCTCTGCCTGGCTGAGAGAAAAGGAGACGCTTGGGAAGATGCAAGACTTTCAAAGGACACTTAATCACACGAGTCACTTCAGGTGGGTGAGAGCAGAGCAAATCCATGCTTTTGCTAATGCTCTTCTTTCCAGCTCGGTGTTGTGGGTTGGTGGAAAAAGCCGCTCTCCTGCTGGAGGCATCGGCGTTGGGGCAGAACTTGTGTGACCGCCAGATGTACCTTGGGATAGCCCAGAAGTCATTAGACCTATTCTATCCAACCAGTTTTAGCCTTTTTTTATATTTTTTTTTTGTCCAGTTTTTATCGTTTTAATATCAAAAAAGTAGACTTCTCTCACATCTGCAACCTCAGAGGAAGTAGGCTCAAAATCCATTCCTCCACTCGGAGCCCGGCGAAGGGTTTTGTCTGCTTTATTTGCATGTGTGGACGTCGTAGACTCGTATGCACTCCTGGCAGCGGACGTAGCAGCACCAGTGGAAGATACAGTGACACTTCTCTTTCCGTTTCTCAGTCCTCGTGTTGTGCCCGCGGCCGCAGCACAAAAGGTCGCAACCGTCAATCCCGTGGGAAGTGACGTTGCAGATCCTGTCGCGGGTCCCAAAGGAGCCTGTCTCAGGGTTGGGCTCGCAAAAGTTCGGTGAGTTCTCGTAGTAAACCAGGTCCTTCTCAGTCGGGGCCTTGAAGAAGTTGTATTTGGGCCGGAGGGTCTCGACCCAGCCGCGGGATTCCCGGTGTTTTTCCACCACCATTTCCGACGCGCTGTCGTACTTGTCCTTGAGGTAGTCGCCGATGACCCTGAAGTCCGGCTGGGACCACCAGCAGGTCTTCACTTCGCAGCTGCCCGAGAGCCCGTGGCACTTGCACTTGAGGTGCATGAGCTCAATGATGGACTGCAAAAGAGAGGAAAGGCAAAGGAGAAGGAACACATTAACCTGTAATTAAAACACTTGCGACATCCTGCTACTTAGCCGTGCTTTTCCAAAGAATTATTAATGTTTTCATGGATATATTTACACTCTTGTGAACAAAAATCCCCTCATCCCCCAGCCAATGCCCTGCTCACTGCTGGGTCTAAGACGCATAAAACTTCTGTACTTTGCCATTTTCAGTGACTGGTTCTGATTCCCAAATCAAATTTAGGATCTACCAAAAGCTTTCAGCAGGAAGATTTCTGAGCTTAATAATGTCTGTCTTATCAACGTTCACGTGGGAATATTGCAGTGTTGTCACCCAGGAGCAGAATTCAAACACATATGAGCAGAGAAGCCAAGAACACACAAAGCTACTCAAACAATGCCTTCATAAATGAAATATGCAGCTTTTCCACTGGAAATTAAAGGAATATGAAATGTCCTAACAATCTAGAGCAGAGCTCCATCTTTCACATATGTTTTGTGTTTACTTAAGCAAACAAAGTTCAAGCCTTGCTGTGGCTACTTTCAGAAACTGAAGAGGAACTTATTTCTATTTTTAAGCCAGGGTGATGATTTTTCTAAAATCATTTCAAAGGAAAAAAGAATAAGAGCCCAACTTTTGATTTGAAAGGCTCAAGCTTCAACACAAAACACTTTCCTGGGATAAATGGGAGGGTGATTATTGATCCCAGAAGTTTGCTACTTGTTTTTGCCTCTTATAAAATGAGTTTAAATATTTCTAGAGGTGTTGCCCTCCAGTACTCTGAGGTGGGAGACGACCTTATGCAACCGGCTCGATAATCTGCTTTTTCAGAGTGATCAGCAAATTTCTGGGTACGTGAACAGGCGAGTGCCAGCCTGAGTCCAAGAGATTTGCCATGAATCAGCACCTTGGTGTTCACCAGGTGCTTTCCTGTGTTATTTATGGAGTATCACCCACCACAAAGCAGGTTGTAATTAGCGATGAGAGAGAACCACAAAAGGTTTGGTTCGTATAATCACGCTGAACTTAATCAAAACTCCTGGCGGAGTGGTAGGGTTGGAGTTCCTATGGGAACTCATACGAAACACTGCCCATGGCTCAGGTTTAGCTGGGAACACTCAAGTATGGAGGCCTGGAAGAGCTGCCCCGTGGGTGCTGGCACGGTGAGAATGGGAAACGCCAGTGCTTTCTAAAACAGTGGGATTTCAGGTCATGGTGTGACATCTGCTCTCTAATCTCTGACACCTGTGAAAAGCCCTAAAATAACTCAGCGCCAAGAAGACTTAAGAGTAAAAAGACCTCTGCAGGCCTGTGACCACAGGGATGTTTGTTCGTTTTTTCCCAAAGTTTCTCACTTTAAAGGAAATTCCTCCTTTCCACTCTATACAGCTTCTCCACGGCCCTCTTTGTCCCACTGCGTATCCCAGAAACTGCCACCAGCACTGCCCCATCCCTGGGGGCACCTGGGATAACTTAGGCCAGAGCTGGAGGAAACCACATCATTGCTCGTGGTCGTCTTCATTGCAGACAATTTTGGTTTCTGGTGGTATTTCCCTTTCAAAAGTTGTATTCCAACTGCTGTGGTGTGAGGTGGGATAGCTCCACCAGGGATTCATGGAATCCACTTGAGGAGCCCGCAAGAAACCCCAGCTTGCCTGAGGACGGGTGTCCCAGCACAGCAACTGTGGTGGCTTTGCTACAGCTCACTGCACAAATGTCCTCCTGGATAGGTGCAAGACCTTCTGCTGAGGGGACAAGACCACATTAATCTGTTCTCTGTCATCTCAGGGAAGCTGTGGCATAATCTCTGTTAGAAAGGGCTTAGTGGTTCGGTTCTACAAATTGTTTCCTACAAATTACATTCTTCTGGCATTTCTGAGCTATTCTTGAGATGAAAAAAAAAAAAAAAACAAAGGAATATCCCCCTTTTGGGATTATTCCACCTAGGGAAAAGATTCATTGTGTATAAGGCAGATTTTGTGCTTTCTTTTCCCCAACGCATTTTGTTCCAGGATTGTTTGAAGTAAAAACAGCTTCAGGGCACGGTCCAAGTTTAATCAGGAGGTACCAGAGTCATATTGCCTCTAATTTTCTTTAAATATTTCCTGGGAAATAGAACAGGGTTGAGAAGATGGGTTGTGGGAAAAGCTCTCCTGCTCTTCTCCTCCCTCAAGGCTGCAGAGAAGGGGAATGGACAATTGCACTCGAACTTCAGGTGCCCCACAGCCAATGGAAGGGAACAGGCACAACTAGGACATTATTAAATGCGTTAATAACTGTAATCATGGAATCACAGAATGATTAGGGTTGCAAGAGACCTTAAAAATCGTTCAGCTCCAACTACCCTGGCATGGGCAGGGACACCTTCCACTAGACAAGGCTGCTCCAAGCCCTGTCCAGCCTGGCCTTGAACAGTTCTAGGAATGGGGTGTCTACAACTTCTGGGGGTTGATATCCTCATTAAGATGGGATGAAATCCCTTCCTAAACATGCCTTGCTCCATTCTCTAGAAAAGAGCTCTGGACCACTGGCTCCAAGGCAGACATTTAAACCCAAGTGGGTGAATTTATGTGGAGCTTTCATAGATCAGGCACATCGATCTAGAACTGTCACAGGGGAGGTATTACCATTTTGTGACGTTAATCTGTCCAGATTTGGGTCTTTTTACTCCCCTTAATTCCCCCCCACAGTTCATTATGTCAGGTCAGAAAACAACAATAGGAAAGGTAAAACTTAAATGTCCTTACGGTCCTTCCAGCTTCGTTGTTGTGCCTGTTCATGGCTGAGCGAGCGTCAGGTCTGTTCTCCCGGGCATCCGCGAACTCCCGGGACACCATGCTCCCAAACTCCACGTCCTCGCTGCAGCCCCCCCACTTCCAGCCCTCCCCAGGAGAGCCCTTGTGGCGCGTGTCACACCCGCAGATGGTGGCCGAGCCCTCGGCGCAGGATCTGGTCACGGCGAAAGCCACCCCGGCGGAGGCGATGGCGTGGACAAAGGCCGACTCCCTGGTGGCTGTGAAAGAGAGAAGGCAGCGAATAAGGGCCAGTGAAGGATGGATTTGATCAGTCCTGTGAACATCTTCTCTGGAGGGCATGGCAGAAGGCCAGGAAATCCTCCTCTTCCCTGTGGTCTGGCTTGGACCTACTCCAAAGACGTTTTCTTTTGTTAGGAAATGAGCTCCTGTGCAGACAGGACCAGGCTTGATTCAAGGCCACTGAGGTCAGCCAAGAAGTTCTGACTGGGGTCATCCTCAGGTCTTTGGACAGGGCCATGGCACCGCAGAAAGCTGTGCAGACCTGAATTTCAGGGGGCACATGGAATATTCCATATGGTACTGTGCAGTCAATGCACCTCACAGCCAGACCCTGAGCTGTGGGCTTCGCTCCAGACACACAGAATTTGGGTATGCTCCCAAAAAACGGAAAATGCAGCTCTACACTTAAAAACAGCCTCATGCTTGGTGGTGGGACCAGCACCAAGTAAAGCTCCTCTTCCTTGACTGGGAGAGGTGCTGATGGCTGGAAGGCAGGAAAATGCCAGGATGGTCACATCCTCAACCCTCAGGATGTAAACCAGACACCGTCCTCACCCTCCACCCCTTTTTCCCCGAGGCTGTGCCTCTCACTCAGTGACAGTGTCCAAGGTGCACCTTGCACCTGCCCCAAGTTTTCCTCACTTGCCTAACTGAGGTCCCTGCCAAGGGAACTGGAAATGAGCTTTCCTTTTCTGCCCATGGCCTCAGGCTGGTGGGTGGGAGCAGCCAAAAGAAGTCATGGTTAAAGACCGGGGAGTTTTAGTCTTTGTGGAGAACTTCCATCACAGCCTTCCATCCCAGGAAGAGCTGGGCAGGGAAGGGGAGCAGGGAAGGCTTTCCTTGATGCCAGTGCTTTTTCTACACCGTGCCAAAATGAAAACCAAACTTTTCAAACTGCTTTGCAAGCGGGGAATACCCCAAGATATCAGTTTTTACTTCCCTTCTCCCTCGCAGTTTTGGTTTCTTCACTCACAAGAAATGACCCTGCAGTTCAACACCACGCCTCAGAAAACACCACTGCTTTTTGGCTGCAGTAAAATGGGGTTTTTATTGTGAACAGGGCTGTTCTCAAACCCTTGAGGAAATTCTAAGCAGACACAATAATTCTGATAACTGGCCTCCCTCAACCTCTTGTACCGTTCCCCACTCACCTCGTGCTTATAGACCAGTTATCCTTGAAATTGTGTTGTTTCTGACACTTTTCAGATTATTCCATGGGGACACTGAAATATGGATGGATCCACAAAGGCACAAGGTCACATTTTCAGTTGGTGCAACTTCACCAAAGCTTCTACTGAGCTTTGTATCAGCTGACTACTCAAAAACCACTCAAACCTTCCCTGCACCGTATTTTGCTGATCTGAGCTTTCCCTGGGCATTTTGGCTTAATCTTTGCCTTCCAGATGCTCCCAGGCTTTACTAATGTGAAGACAGTTTAATGCACCAAGCCAAAAAAGTCAACATGTTTTCGGGGAGCAACCAAAACTGCGGAGCAGTCCCAGCTGGATTCGAGGCTTAAGCAAGAACTCGAGCTTTGCTTTGGGAAGGCTACCAAATACAACAATATGCAAATCCAGTAACGTGCATGAACTTACAAGCTGAAGGGATGAGCAATGTCCTGGAACATGTTTGTCAGGGCACTCGGGGAGGTTAGTAAGTCACCGAGGGCTACAACCGAAAAAAAAATAAAAAATAAAAGGAAAACACAGGAACCCTCAGGTCCCCAGTGTGATTTTGAAAAACCCTTGTTCAGCATCTGTCCAGCCTGGAGGATCCCAGCGTCCTGCAAATGATGACCAGGCAGTTCTTGACTGGGAGAGTTCAGCGCTCACAGTCCCGTCCTAACAGGACTGGGGACTTTGCATCTTGCGCTTGCCTAAGTCCAGGTGGGATACAGAAACCAAATTTTGGGGGTGGACAGCTTCGTATGAGATCTGCAAGGACATTTTTGACCAGCCCTGGAGGCTCTGAAAAACAAAAGGCTTCTGACAAAAGCCAGTGAGATGAGGTGGTGGGGTGAGTGCCGTTATAACCTGGTAGGGAGGTGGAAGGTGCGGTGTCTGGCCAGAGAAAAGCTGACACGCCTCCCACACCCCCCCAGTGAGGCCCAACTAAACTTGAAACCTTTTCATAAAATCATAGAATGGTTGGATTGGAAGGTCCTTAAAGATGATGTCGTTCCAGCATTCCCAGTCTTTCTGCTCAGGGCTGCTTTCACCCCATTCTCCGCCCAGTGTGTGTTTGGGATTGGGACTGGCCCGACCGCTGCGCAGGACTTGCACTTGGCCTTGTTGAGCTTCATGAGGTTTGCACAGACCCACAGCTCCAGCCTGCCAAGCTCCCCTTGGATCCATCCCCTCCCTCCAGCGTGTGGCTGCACCACTCAGCCTGGTGTCATCAGCAAACTTCCTGAGGGTGCCCGGGATCCCACTGCCCACGTCACCAACAAACAGTGCCAGTCCCAACACCAACCCCCAAGGAACACCACTGCATCCCTTAGAGTGCCACCATCCAGCTGATTCCTGATCCACCGGGTGGTCCATCCACCAAATCCAGGTATCTCCAATTCAGAGACAGAGATGTCATGCTTTTCTCTGACTATGACTAAAGCACGTTTCTTTGTTAGGTCAGCTCTCATCTTCTGGGAATCACCCTTTCCTCTGCTCAGGAGAGATCAGATCCAGGCCTTTGGCTTATTGGGAAGGTGCTGCAGGTGCTGAAATGATGTTTGCAAACCTCGTGGAGACCCCCTGTGCCTTGCCAAGCTTGGACCGAAATGAACGTGTCTACAGCCATGGTGTTTGTGCAGAAAAACTTCTCCTGCACGGGTGTGAGAGGGGTGGCCTTGGCTTGGGAGTCCATGGTTTGTGGATCCCAGCTTGGGTTCAGCAGGAGCATCAGCTCAGCACAGGGATGTTTCCCTGTGCATTCCCCTCACCACAAGAAAGACACTGAGGGGCTGGAGCGCGTCCAGAGAAGGGAACAGAGCTGGGGAAGGGTCTGGAGCCCCAGGAGAGGCTGAGGGAGCTCGGAAAGGGGCTCGGCCTGGAGAAAAGGAGGCTCAGGGGGGACCTTGTGGCTCTGCACAACTCCCTGACAGGAGGAGGCAGCCGGGGGGGTCGGGCTCTGCTCCCAGGGAACAGGGACAGGAGGAGAGGGAACGGCCTCAGGCTGGGCCACGGATTGGATATTAGGGAAATTTGGATATTTGGGCTGGATATTAGGGAAAATTTCTTCACTGAAGGGGTTGTCAAGCACTGGTGCAGCCGCCCAGGGCAGTGGCAGAGGTACCTGGAGGGATTTAGAAGGACATGGCACTTAGGAACACGGGTTACCAGTGGCTGCGGCAGTACTGGGTTCATGTTTGGGCTCAATGACCTGGTTGGTCTTTTCCAACCTTAAAGTTTCTACAATTCAGTGATTCTGACCAGGTGCAGAGCTCACCAAACCCCAGGGAGCAACAGGCAGCACAGCCTGGAGAATTCCTGCGTTTGCCAGGACTTGGCCACAGCCGAACAAGCAGTTCCAGGCAGACAGCTTTGGCTGTAAACACCAAATCCTAAATCTCAGGTCCGTCACCTAAACTCTCCACTGTTTTTAGCCCTTGTTGAAAGCCAGGAGGGTATTGATGGGATTTGCCTTAAGAAGCACCAATTACACCGAACTCCTCTCTTCCCAGAAAGCGCTCAGCGCCTTTTACAGCCTGGATGGGACGTAATCACTGCCTTGCTTTTGAAATGCAGCCACCACTTAAGAGCACACAACAGGAAGCAAATCGCGTTGTATCTGATCGTAACTACCTGGGGAATGTAGGCAGGCAGGGCAAAGGAGCCGAGATCTGGCCCCGGGGCACTGAGGTGAGGAGTTTGTCTCTTGAGAAAGTCGCAGCCCGAATCTCTTAATGACTGCACGGAATTAGGGCACTGGGTTTACATCTCCTACCCCTAACTTAAAGCACCGGGTTCAATGTTGACGCAGATGGAGCGGTGCCATCGTGTGAGTCACGTCCTGCCACCTCCCAAGCCATGGGACTGTCCTGCCTTTACCGAGCAGACCTGACCCTGCCGAGCTCTGAAGAGCTCCCCGGGTTGTAGCCGGAGGCGGTGTGGCTGCAGGAATGGAGAAGGAGTGTATGGAGATGGAGATAAGCAGAAGGAAAGCATGCACTTGTAATGGAAATGAGGGGTTATTAAGGTGCCATATAAAAATGCAAGAGATTTGGCGAAGATAGCAGGAAAGTGCCGTGTATTTGTCAGGTCGCCTCATTCCTCTCTGGGTGGTTCTGGTAGCAAGAGAGAGCAGCTCGCTGGGGCTTGAAGAGAGCTTCTGGAAAGTCATCTGGCAGGAGGAGGTTAGCAGGGACGAATATCTCACGGGGATGTTGACTTCGGAGCGTTTTAACCACCTTCTTTCCGGTGCAGCACAAGGTCGCCAAAGCTCTGGCTTCGCCTCGTGTAATTCCTGCCGGCTCCTGAGATTCCCTGCAGGGCCCAGAGGGTTGGACGTCTGGGGCTCCCCCAGAATTCCCTCTCCATTCTGGAGGGATTGAATATCAGTGAAAAAGTGCTGAGACTTGCAGAGGGCCTTTAGGGGTGTCCCCTAAAGCAGAGGTCTCCAAGTCACTGATCCCTTCTGGAAAGCGTTTCCTAAGAAGCCCAGACTGAAATCTGAGGTGCTGAATATCCTGCGCAGAACCTCTCTGGCCACTTGTCCCAGCACCAAACCCATCCTGAGATGCAAAACCACTTGGCTGAGCAGTTTAATTTTGATAATTCAGAGGCCTGAGGATGACGTGACCTAAGAACTGCTTTCCTGCTGTGACAGGGCTTTTTTGTGTGACTTCGGGCAAATCCCTTAAGTCACTCTGTGCTTCTGCTTCCTTATCTGTACACCTGAGGACGATCCTGCTCATCTCCTCAGGAATCTGAAATGCTAAATTCAGTGATGTCTTCAGAGTTGTAGGCAGAAGGAGCTGGAGCTGAGCAGAGGGTTCTCAGACTGTGGGATGAGGAAGGCAAATGAATAACTGCATAAATATCTCAGCTGTCCAATACATGAAGCCTGCTCTCGTGTGTCCTTCTGCCCAGACAGTGACTTTTTTTTGCTGAATCTTCCCCTGAATGATGAAATGATTAACCCCAGGTCAGATAAATGTCCCAGATA
Source organism: Oriolus oriolus (assembly GCA_013400235.1). Taxonomy (NCBI): domain Eukaryota; kingdom Metazoa; phylum Chordata; class Aves; order Passeriformes; family Corvidae; genus Oriolus; species Oriolus oriolus. The sequence goes on from VXBT01008871.1 coordinate 606,310, forward strand.
TGTGGCAAGATGGACTGTGGTGATGCAGTAGGATGAATATTATGGTTTATTTTGCTCTTAAAATCCCTTTTTACCACACCTGTACCACAACACTGAGCCCTGTTGTCCCCATTCCTGACACACTAAATCTTTCCTTTTTGAAACAGAGTCCTGGGAGGGAAGCACTGACTTAATGCCTTTTTGGGGCTGGATAATATATAAACAACATGGAAAAGAACAGAATTGTCCCAGACAATGGAGGAAAGAATTCCCAGCCATTTCTGCTCTTGAGGAGGGGATGCTGCTCCCTGCTCCACGACTGGAAAGACATTGGCACGGTGTGGCTGTGAGCCCTGAATTCCTGACACCACAGACTCCTGGAGTGCTCTTGGGAGAGGCACTCAGCAAAAAATGGAGTGAAACAGAGGAAATGGGATATCTGCTCAGCAGGACTGTGAGGAGGAGCCGTGCTGGTTTCCCTGAGCTTGGTTTTTCAAAGCTAAAACTTTACAGACAGTACCTCTTGCTCCAGCTGCTTGAGACACCCATCTTTGAGGGGTGGAAGGTGCAAAGGCTTTCCAACATTTTTCTGGTAGGGCAGACTCCCCGAGCACACGAGGGAGAGTGAGAAAGGGTTCCAGTTCCCTCCTTGGCTCGAGGGGGTATAAACCCACAGCTGTCAGTTAGGATTTGCACAACAGTTGACACTACACTGACTCCGGATTAAAAGGGAAAAAACCCAACTGAATAAACTGAATAAAAGTCAAGAACTAAGAAACTGGAAATAAAACTGGGAGCAACCTGGTGTTTCTGGTATTTGGAGCAGCACAACCCAGCCTTTTACACTGGGGGCCCTTCCTAGCTCAGTTTTCCCTGGTTCCTGTGGTCCTTCCTGCACATTTGGCACCACCGGGCTTGGAAGGTGTTGTCCAAAGGAGAAAGGTGGTGAGGAATTCGTGAAGAGTTTTGGGAAGCCCAGCCTTTGACTGAGGTAAGGTGAATCTGGATTTTGACTGCAGTATGAAGATCACCACCCAGCTGCTCTCAGGACACTGTGCTTTCCTCCTTGGATCCATCAAGGTGTGGGAGCAGAGCTGAGCCATTCCCTTGTGGGGAGGGTCACCCACAAACAGTTCCATGAAGATAAACCAGAAGGGCTTGCATGAAAGATCACTCTGCACCACTTTGGATGAAAAAGAAGAATCCCAGAAAAGATTAATACCAAACGAGCCCGCTCAGTTGTTAAGTAGCTGGGGGCCCCTGGGAGAAGGAGTTTCTTTAGGCTCTGGCAGCCTTGCAGGCACAGCTGCTTTCTGAACAGCAGGAAAGAAATCCAGCGGAGCTGGTGAGTCAGAGCTCCCAGGATTTGCAAAAGCACATGGAGGCATCACTGCTGGCTTATACCAACACAAATGGCATTGCCTGCTGGCCCTGAGATCCACGTGTCCAACCTGTCCCAGATTCCAGCAGAAGACACCCCAGTCCCTCAGCCCAGCTGGGCTCTGCTGAACTTGCTGGCCAGCAGATCCCTGAAAGCCAAAACCCGAGAGTTGAGGATATGATATGGGGATGATGTCCCCTACCTTGCGATGCTCTTTGGGGGCTTAGAAGAAAGCTGGGGACAGATTTCTCAGTAGGACCTACTGAGCTAAAACAGGGGTAGTGGTTTTAAACCAAAAAGATGTGGATCCAGACATAAGGAAGAAGTTTTTTATGATGAGGGTGGTGAAGCACTGGAACAGGTTGTCCAAAGAGATGGTGGATGCCCCATTCCTGGAAACAGCCAAGGTGAAATTAGGTGGGGCTTTGAGCAACCCGATCTGTTGGAAGGTGTCCCTGATCCCTGCAGGGGAGTTGGACTTGATGAACTTTAAAGGTCTCTTCCAACCTAAGCCGTTCTAAGAAACGAAGGTTCGCATTTTCACAGGACATATTTCTCCCCAGGGAATGGAGTGAAGGTGGTGGTGGGGGGGGGAATATTGAAAGCCTTTTTTTTTTTTTTTTTTT
>VXBT01008871.1:608340-632674 GCA_013400235.1 Oriolus oriolus
TGATCACCAAGCAGGAAATCATTTGCCAATCAGAACTATTAAATGTTGGCCCAGCACCAGGGGAAGGCAGAGAACAGGGAACTCCTTGGCACACGCTGGCTGACAGATCCATCCACGCTGCACAGACAGTGCCCAAGTGCTGGAGGGGAACAAGAGTCGCTCCCATCGCAGGGGAGGAGGAGGAGAAGCAGGAGGTGGAAGAGGAGGAGGATCACAGGGGTGTCACGGCTGCTGGGACCCTGACATTGCTTGAGGGGAAAATACTGGGAACGTTGGAAACCAAATATTGGCTCTGGCAGCCTCGGAGGCAGGTGAGCTTCAGCTTCCCCACATTCCTCTCGATTGTAGCAAGAGAGGATCCCATCTCCGCCAAAGCAACCGAAAGGTTTTACATAAGCCTGGCTCAGCCTCAAGCTTCCTTCAGCTTCCCTCTGGAGAGGTCCCTGTTTCCACTGTTCCCGCTTCCCTTGGCCCATCCTCACTGTCTGCAGCGTGCTGGTCTCCTCCAGCACCTCAGGCCTGGCACCTCCTCAATTGCTCCTTTACTCCTTAAAAGTGGGTCCTTGTCCCACCACACTTGCTGTTTGCTTTCAAAAATACACCTCCCAGCCACTGGGTTGGAAGCTGTGGCCTTGGGTGTGCTCGGCACGAGGACTGTAAAAGGAGGGGACGAGTCAGGCTTCCTGGTGGGAGGGAGACTCGTTCCACAGAGCGCATTCCCAACTTCTACAGCGCGAGCAGCGTTCATCCCGGCCATGCTGGACAGTACTCTCCTGACTGAAAACACTTCCCTAACTGAAAACATTAGGAAGAGATCCTGAGGTTCTGAGACCTTTAAAGCTTTTGTTTCCTTCCTTGGTGTCGCTCCCAAGCCTAAACCACCAAGCACCAAGGGCCCTGATCCCGATTTTCTGCTCGGCCGCAGCAGCATCGGTCAGGGAGCCCTTGTGGTTACTCTGAGAAGAATCCAGAGGCTTTGGGAAGGTCGGAGCCTGGTGGCTGCCTCACCCAGCAGGATACACGTGCTGCACAAAGGGCCTCTCTGGACATGGGTGACTCCAGAACTCTGCCTCAGTTTCCCTGATGCCTAAAGAGGCCAACCTGGAAACAGAGACTAGACAGGGTAAGGGAATAAAGGTGATATTTATTTAAAAAAGGCCTTCAAAGGTACACCTGGGCAGGCCAAAGGCTGCACCTGAGATGGACCCTGAGTCATGAGTTCTTCACACTGTTACAGGTTTGGTCCATTTGCAGATCAGCATCAATTCCCCAATTAAACTTTAGCTAATGATGGAACTGCCCCTCAGCTCGCCCCCCTTCTCAAGGTGCTGGGTTACACATTTTGGGCCCGGGACGGGCTGGGTGTCCTTGGAGAGCAGGCCTGGAGAGGCTTTGTTATGTCTGTGTGAGCATGAGGGAGCAGCAGCTGACAGGCTGCAAGGCAGCTCAGAGTCACACACTGGGAATGCAGCGAATACAGAATGTGTAAAATATAAAAGCTAAAAACTAAGGCATCATCCCCATTTGCACAAGAATGGGCAGAAAGCTCATCTTACCCTCTCCAGCCTGAGCTCTGGGCACCCTTTCAGCCTGCAGGATTCCACGGGAGAGGGGAAAAGAGAGGAGTTTTCTCCTCAGCCAGTGCTGCATGATGCCTTATTACCCCAGGAGTGATGCTTGTGCTGGGATCACTCTTTATCTGTGGGGCCTTCCAGGAGAACCTCAGCACCTTGAGCTGCCTGTGGGGTGAGTTGTGATCACCTCATTGCAAACAGGTGGGACTAGAGGACCTTTAAAAGTCCCTTCCAACCCAAACCATTCTAAGATTCTATGACATGGTGACTTTCCAACCAGTGCCTCATCTGGTTACAGGTCTTGGCAGCAGCTCCAGGATGTTCCAGAGCAGCTCTGCGCTGCAGAGTCCAGACTTACATAAATCCCCATCAATCTTATCCCAAAAACCTTGATTACTTGGGAACCTTTGAAGAGGAGCAGTGCCTAAATGGCTGCCTGGGATCCCTTGGATCACTAATTCCATTCCTCGCAGATCTCTTTGTAAGAATGGAATCAGAGAATTATAGAAATCACAGAATGGTTTCATGGGAAGGGACCTTAAGATCGTCTCGTTCCAACCCCCTGCCATGGACAGGGACACCTTGCACTATCCCAGGTTTCTCAGAGCCCCGTCCAGCCCAGCCTTGAACATTTCCAGGGATGGGGAGTCCACAACTCCAGTCTCCACACAGCTCTGCAGACCAACCTGAACCATCTGGAGTCATTCACCAGTGAAACCCAAGCTCCTGCTGCCGTTGCCTGGTGGGCAGGCCTGGGTCAGATCCCCTCCTCTTCAGCAGCATTCCCTCGTGGGTTTATCTCCAAATCTAGAGAAGCCCACCCTGCCACAACAGCAGTCCTTGGGGGCTGCAGGCAACCGAGGCTTTCCCAGGAATGGGGTGAGGGCGGCTCCAAGAGCAGCTGCAGCTCTGGGAGAAACGCAGCACCCACAGCACAGCAGGTGATGCCAACCCCACAGCTCTGTGCGACACCACAGCCTGTCCCCTTCTTCACAGAGAGCCCTGTCAGCTCCGTGCCCGGCTGATTCTGCACAGTTTCTCATCAAAATCCAGCTCCGGGGTTTGCTCGGCTTTTTTAACCACTTAAAAATCAGGCCCCTAAATGCAAAGATTTATGCAAATGCGTAATAACAAGAAGTTAACCACACTTTTGCATATCTTAAAGGAAAGGTTAGGTTTGGGTCCCATCTGTGTTTTGAACGGAGTTCTGATTGAGTTCTTGTTTCCTCTGAACCAGCTGTGCTAGTGTCAACACATCCCTGGGAAGATGAAAGGCCCTAAAAAGACATTTGATCAGATTAGCTGTGATTCAGCTCATTGGAGGGAAATTATTAAATGGGCAATTCCTGCCAGGGAACATGAAGGCGATACAGATAAGAGGGAATGTTGGATTGAAGGAGGTTGGATTAGCACAGCTTGTAAAATCCTGAAGGCCAAGTTTCCCTAAAACATCTGAATGATGGTTCTTTTCTTGTTCTTTTTTTTTTCCTTTACACTTTCTCTCTGTTGGCCGCTCACGGTTATCGTTGCACTGGAGCACAACAGAGCTGCAACCTCCGGCGTGGTGCTCAAACTTCCAAACCTTTCTTGCGCTTCCAAACCTTCCTCGCTTTTCCAAACCTTTCAGGCTCTACCTGTTTCAGGTAGAGCCAGATTGCCAGACGCCAGAGCAGCCTGCAAGCCTCGTGCCCTGGGTGCTGCCCTCCGAGCCCCGGTGTGAGCCTGAGCCGAGGGTGGGATGAAGGCTGGAATGCTCTCGTTAATTAGCGACTGTCAAAACAACCCCAGGTGATCTCGCAGGTAACCAGACCCCCAAGATAGGCAAACCAGCAGGACGGTCTGGTATCAGCAACCCGAGTCTGATACCTGCGAAAGCAAACACCCCCTTATCTCTCTCTCTATCGCCCTATCTCTCTGCTGATCTAATCATTACCGTGTATGTCTCCCTACCTACCCTGCTTAATGTTTTATCTGTCTCTCTGTTGGCTTGGTCATGTGTGAAACACCCGGGTGGCGTCTGATCCTCCCCCCACCCCCCTGCCCCGCCATCCCATAAATGCCTTCTCCTGAATATTCCATCGTCCTGGAGCAGCACGGTCCTCTCGATCCGCCCCGAATTACCCCGACCCCTCGTCTCCCCAACAGCCCATGTCCCTGGGAGGCTGCGGACAAAAGGAAGCTGTGTGCCAATCGGGGGTGATTAGCAGGGATCCAGGGCGCTCATTGTGGCAGGACAGAGTCCTTAATGAAAGGGGAAGGCGGAAAAGGAGCGGGGAAGGACTGGGGCGAAATTCTCCGGGGCGCCTTCCAGGTTAAAGGATCATTGGGGTCCCTCCTGGCCTCGGAAAAAGAAAAATAAGGCAAGAAAAAGAAGGCAAGCCCCAAAGACTGCGATGCAAAACAGCCCCAACGGTCAGTAGGATACAGGGAAGCGGAAAAAAAAAAAAAAAAAAGGGAATATAATTGTATTCTGTTATCAGAAGCAACATGGTCGAACAAAAGGATCGCCTTCGCCCACCTGAGAATGGAATGTGAGGCTCCATTTCGCTGCTCTGATCGTATTTGACAGCCCCCCTCGAGACTGCCTGGTTGGTATGGCAAATCGTCCTTATTACCTGCTGGGGTGAATGAATCCCCCTTTGTGCTGGCACTGTCACGCCGCATTATGTTGACAATGGCCCGAGATATTTTATATGAAATTTGCCCTCACTTGTGATTAGCCAGCACCAACTAAGTCATAGCAACCTAGAACTATGCATTGGCCGGGCCCCGTTGTCGGCCGAAAGGGAAATCCCTATTCAAATGGTTTAATAAAACAATCTAAAGGGCGTGTGAATCGTGAAAAGCATTTTCACTTTTCTCTTTAGCTTAATCTCATGGTCGCTGGGATATTGTGCTCCGAGCAGACCCCAGCAGGGTGTGGGCTAAGGTCCCCCATCAACTTCTTTTACAGCCTCCTTTTCTGCGAGTTAATGATATACCGGTGTGATTGCCTCCCGCAGCAAGAAGAAACACGCATTTGATGAAAAGGATGGACCTCCTAACACATCCTAAATGGCAACAATTTCTCATCCAAAGGTCACAGGTCATAACCTGGATTTTGAATCACCACCCAGATCTTTTTCAAAGCCCTGCCAAAGCTGGGGGGTTCGGCGAGGCCGTTTTACACACAGACACACAGACACACACACACACAGACACCGCGTTATCTCCAGAGGTTCCTGCTCCGCTTGAGGCCTGAGCTTAGTGCTTGGGAACAATTGGATTTTTTCTCTGGTTTTCGGCTGCAGTTTGCTGCCTTTCACATCCTCTCAGCCCCGGGGAGAGGTGGGCAGTGCGGAGATGTGCAGTCCCCGAGGGTCACCCAGAGCTCAGCAGCAGCACCTGGGGTACAAGCAACGCCCTTGCTTGAATCAGCAGCTGCCCTTTCACCCCAAACCTGTCACACTCCCAGCCCCAAACACCACCTCCAGCAAGGCTTCGAGGTCTCAAAACTCTCCCTGCTCGTTTGAAGGCGTAGAAAAGCTCCCCCAGTGCTGACCCCTCGATAATCGAGATCTCCCATGCACGGGTGAGATGCAGCCACAGAGATCTGGCAGCGGAGTGGGCTGGCAGGAGGAAGAAGGAGGAGTGCAGGGTTCCCATTCTGCATTTTTGCTCCGCTTCCTCACTCGGGATGGGAGGAAGCAGGGTCCCTGCAAGGCTCGTGCTCATCTTAGCATGTCCCTAAGCAGAGGGAAGCTTTGCCTCTGCAAGACGAGGCTGGAAATCCCCAGGGAAACAAAAACAAGCTCCCTCATGAACCTCCCGCAGCCCAGTCTCCGAGCTCAGACCAGAGGTGAAGGGGAAAGCAGCCCAGGAACCTGCTCAGTTTCCCCCACTTTTCTTTCCTCTTCTTGATTCCCCTCACGAAGCCTTGAGCCAGGTGGGGCGTTCATCTCCTGGCTCTACATCAAGACTCTCCCTCGAGTTTTTCGCACCGGAGCACAGCAGGAAGAGTGGGGCTGCACAGGCTCTCGTGAGGGACCCTCTTGGCTTCCAAAATCCACGTTAACCTCTCCCAAAAGGTGTTTCCCATGAGCTGTGGTGTGTTTCCACTGCAGCTCCCCGCATAATCGCCAGCTATCTGGGGCAAGGAATGATTCTGTTATTAAGTGCTTGTACACTATTTAGCACAATGGGGCCCTGATCTCTGCTTGGGGCCTCAGAGTCTACTGTAATACAAATAATTAACCATAATAGAGCTGGGAAAATATCTTAATAAAACCATGGAATCAATCTGAGGCAATTAAGCAATTTTTCGGCTCGCAGAAGTTTTTGCTCTGCAGGCTCCATTTGGAGAAGGGAGGGGGTCTGGGTGCTGGAGGAGCTGCTCACCTCCCTGCAGCAGGCTTGGGCAATCTGGTTTGGTTTTTTTTTCCTGTGGGTTTCAGTTTCACCCAGCTGGGGAAGCAGAAAAATTCGATGCAGCTCCCACAGAGTAAAAACCACTTCTTATAAATAGCTTGTGAGAGGAAGCACGGTTTGGAGGCTGGATCTGTGGTTCCTAAGGGAGAAGAAGGGGCTCAGTCCTACAAAACAGGGCTTTCCAGCAGCTCCTCTGCCCCAGCTGCCCATCTGCGAGATGGAGAGCCATCATTATCTTCCCACTTCCTAACCCCAAACACTTGAGGACAACGCTAGGGAATTTCAGATCTATTTAGACACCGAGGAGTAAGGAAATTGCAAAGCCCCAGACACAGGCTGGATGATTTACAAGCAATTTTAAGCCAGCAGATAAGCTGCGGATGACAGATATTCTGATTACAGCTGGAGCTCTTGTACAAATGTCAAGCAGAAAAGGGAGCTGAATATATTGAACGCTTGTCTGAGGCTGTCTCCGGCTGTGAACGTGCCCGTCTCCGGGGGAGTGCGTGTGAGGACACTGCTGAAGGAGCTCAGCTCCTAAAGATGGGAAAACCAACACAAATCTCCTGCCTCACCCAACCAAAACAGGAACCTCAAAAACTGAACTACAGCACCCGTTTCTGCAGGGAACAGCTCCACCTTCCATGAACACATCTGCTGGCCAGGTGGATAAAGACTCGGAACTTTGTTGTGCATAGATTTTTATGGTCCTTGGCAGGAACGTTTATCATAGAAACACAGAATCAGAGCGGCTTGGGTTGGAGGGGACCTTAAAGACCTGGTTTCAACCCCCTGCCAAGGGCAGGGACACCTCCCACTATCCCAGGTTGCTCCAAGCCCCGTCCAGCCTGGCCTTGGGCACTTCCAGGGATCCAGGGGCAGCCACAGCTGCTCTGGGAATCTGTGCCAGGGCCTGCCCACCCTCACAGGGAAGGATTTCTTCCCAGTATCCCATCCAACCCTGCCCTCTTCACTTTAAAGCCATTCCCCTCATCCTATCACCACATGCTCTTGCACCATGACCAACAGCTGTGTTCCGAGGCATTCCCTTAAATCTTTCAGTCCTGAAGAAAACACAGTCAAAATAACCAGAGCAGAAGAAGTGGGGAAAAAAAAAAAGAGAATTTCTTCCTTACAATGTTGCACATTGCCAGCATGGCTGAGACAAGTCTACGAGCTGGTGATCAGCCTGGTGCTGGTCCCAGAAATGGAGAAGTGAGTCCTGGTGCTTAAAAAACTGAAGGAAATTATCCTGACCACAATTTCAAAGCAGACCTCACCCTCTACTGCGTCCTGTGCTAACGATGTTTGATTTCAGCCACCATGAGGAGTCAGCCTGTCCTCCTTTTGGGCTGAAAATGTCGTTGGTTGGGTTTGGGAAGCTGAGCAAAAACATGGAAAGTGAATACATGGCTAGGGGACCTCCTGGGAACCTGTCACACCCTGAAGAAGACAAGGACCTTGTGTCCTTGGTGAATATAAGACCATAGAAATTAGATTGGTGGTAGTTCTCCCTTGGCTTCACTGTCAAATCATAGACAGGGATTAAATAATAACAATATCAGCACCGAAATAGCCAGAACTTGTATCTGCTTGTGGTTTAAAACAGTGAAGCTCTCCCTTTGCCCTCATCAGTGTGAGTGGGCTACTTGACCTTAAAAAAAAAAAAAAAAGCCCCAAAAATCAAATAACCTGCTGTAGAAGCAGAGGATACCGAACACCTGCAGATAATCTTCTCAACCAGTCATCATTTGTATTCACAAGACAAGCCAATTTCATTTATCTGACACTTCCCTGGCTTTGCCCAGGTTTCTTAAGCTCAAATAATGCCCACCTCTGATCAGAGAGATGCCCTGTGCCACACACTGGTCAGCCCTCGTGGCCAGCAGAGCTGGGAGTGTCCAGGAATCCTCTCTCCTCTGGAAATTATCTCATCCAGCCACCTGGATTTTGCCCCCTGCCCAGGCAAAGAAAGCGCTGGGGACCCTGAATGGGAATAACCTCTGAGTTATTGGGGATTGGAGTCTCTCTGAAGGGACAGGGACTGTGAGCGAGGGGGATGAGCAGGGAGGTGCCCTGGGTTTCAATCCAGCTTCGATCTCTGTCTCTGGGTTCACCCATTTTGAGCCAAATGATAACGGATCCTTTGACGAAGCCTTCCCTTCCTCAGGCTGTGAGGCATTCCAGTGTATTTTCTTCTTTTCCTTCACATTGTGAGGATTTTCCAGAGCTTTGCCAACCTGACTGCAACAAAACTCGCAATTCCAGCTTTGGCTTCTCATTCCTGCTGCTGTCAGTTCACCAAATGCCTGTTTGCTCCTCTGTCAGCCCTGTCTTCATATGTGAGGACTGGACATGATGTTATTCCTGATTTGGCATCTGATGTTCTGTTAGAGGTTCTTGAAGAGCATCCACATGATGCCTTAGGTTTTAGCTTTTACATTTTTAGCTTTTGCATTTTTAACTTTTACATTTTTCAAATTCTGCATTCCCAGTGTGTGACTCTGAGCTGCCTTGCAGCCTGTCAGCTGCTGCTCTCTCATGCTCACACAGACATAACAAAGCCTCTCCAGGCCTGCTCTGCAAGGACACCCAGCCCGTCCCAGGCCCAAAATGTGTAACCCAGCACCTTGAGAAGGGGGGCGAGCTGAGGGGCAGTTCCATCATTAGCTAAAGTTTAATTGGCCAATTTATGCTGATCTGCAAATGGACCAAACCTGTAACAGTGTGAAGAACTCGTGACTCGGGGTCCATCTCGGGTGCAGCCTTTGGCCTGCCCAGGGTGTGCCTCTGAAGGCCTTTCCAGTAAATATCCACCTTTATTCCCTTACTCCTGTCTGGTCTCTGTTTCCAGGTTGCCCTTTTTAGGCATCACACACCCCCCCGGCTCTGGGCATGGGCTCTGCAGAGTTGGTGGGAACAACTCTCAGCTCCTTATCCAAAACATCAGCTTGGAGGGGAGGAGAGGTGACAACCTGTTCTGCTTCCACTGATTTTGGTGACTTTCGTGGGAGGGAAAGGCACTTGTCAAAGTGCCAGAGGAACCCAGCACCTTCAGGGTTTACTGACAGTGTACATCCCTTTCATCCCTGCCTGTCTCAGAGCAACAAAATCAAAGCTCCGCATCCTGCGGTCCCTCGGGATGGGAATTGCTGAAGATTCCTGTCTTGCTGTTAAATGTGAGCTCCCTTGGTGGCAGCGCTGCTGCTGCCCTGTGTAATGAGTGGGGGAGTGATGACATGCAAAGTGCAAAGAAACTGAAAAAAAATTTATAAAAAAAGAACAACCGAGCAGCCTTCGGAAATGTCTATGCAAATCAGTTACTGAATAAATCGAGTCAAGTAAAAATACAGATTTTGGCCACCAGCAGAAAAACACGTGGCCTGATCCTCCTCTTGGCCTGGTGTAAATTGCAATAACTTTCATCTAATTCAGTGGAAGTGGCGGAGAAGTTAAGCCAGTGTAAATAGGGGTGCACCTTGGTATTAAAATATTCTTTTTTCCTACAAAAAGCTCACTTTGTTAATGATACCATTCACTTTTGATTCCGCACGAATATCTGGGTACACCGGCAGTGCTTCCAGAAGCACTTAAAATCCCGGATATCAGACTTGGACCTCGCACCCGCCTGCCCAAAGGCAGGATCCACTCTGCCTGAACCATCCCTGACAGATGTTTGTCTAACCTGTTCTCCAAAACCTCCCAGGTCGGAGCTCCCACCCCGTCCCGGGGCGATCTGTGCTCACGCTTTGCTACCCTCACCGTTACTCTGCTCTTCCCAAACTCTGCCCCGGTCCCCCGGCTGCAATCAGGGGGAACGTGGAGGAGAACTTGTCAAATTAACCCGGGCCAGCCAAGGGAGGGGGTGGGAGTGAAAGGAAGGGGAGAAGGGAGCCGTGGAGTTGCGTAACAGATCGGAGGCAGAGCTGGGAACAGAGCTCAGGTCCCTGGACTCCGTGAGCGATTCCTGCGTAAGCAAGGGAGTCCTTAGTTTCAAATTCCACCGGGAACCTCGCCTTTCTCCTGGCCTTTTTTAATATGTTCCCTCTCCACGCTCGCTTCCATCTCTCATGCTAATTTCCCTTCCCTCTCAGCATCTCTCGCATGTGCCCTCGGAGGGAGAGGCTGCTGCAACACACGCAGTCCCTGGCTGAATCATCCCTTCGCTTCTGCGTGACTAACACCCCTGCTATTTGTCTAACTATTTCCATTGATGTACATTTAATATGTAAAAAGTTAATTAAAGCCTTATTCATAAAAAAATATCTGGGCCAATTTAATATTTTTTTAATAAATACCCCAAGGGAATATTTCAATTAGGGACTAAATGCCAGAAAACACTGTCAGATTTCCCCCCCCCCCCCTCCACCTCCCCATTTCTAATCAAAGCATCAGGTTTTGATATTAAAAAGGAAAAGCCACTAAAACCACAACAATATTTAGAGGAATTCGCTCTGCAGGTGCAGAGATCAATCCTGAGAGAAGCTGAGAACTTCCAGCTCTCAGTGGAAACCAGTGGAAGCTGCTCTGAGGAGAAGCCAATTCCGTGCCCAGAGCTCCTTCCCAAGTGGATCTGCGCTCTTGCTGGGATTGGAGAACCTGCTGAATCCTTCTAATCAGTTTGGTCCTGCAACCTTTAATCATGCAAATGGCTCACATCTTCTGTGCAGCTCCAGACTTGCCAGCAACAGGCTTGCGGGACTGAAATTGGGATTTGTCCTGGCACAGCAAAGTTGCTGATGGTTCCAGGCCGGAAAATGCATCCTGACAAACAGATGCTTCTCCCAGGTTAGCTGGGAGGAGTGAAAATTCTGGAGCTTGTAAATTACATGGTCCAAACAGTCTCGTTAGTGGACAGTATCATCAGGAGCTCAGTGGATATGTTGGTATTTCATGGAATCCCAGAACGGTGGAATGGTTTGGGCTGGAAAGGAACTGGAAGATCATCCTTGCCATGGGCAGGGACACCTTCCACTGTCCCACATTGCTCCAAGCCCCATCCAACCTGGGCACTTCCAGGAATCCAGGGGCAGCCACAGCTTCTCTGAGCACCCTGTGTCAGGGCCTCACCACCCTCACAGGGAACAATCTTTTCCCAGTATCCCATCTATCTTCCCCTTCAGCTTAAAGCCATCGTCGTTTATCCTGTGAATGTCCCATCCCCTGTAGGTGACCCTAGAACCAGATGGCAAAGCCACCTACAGAATATGAATTCTGCAGATGTCAGGAAGAAGTTCTTCACTCCAAGGGTGGGGAGGCCCTGGCACAGATTGCCCAGAGAATCTGGGGAGGCCCCATCCCTGGAAGTGTCCAAGGCCAGGTTGGAAGGGGCTTGGAGCAGCCTGGGATAGTGGAAGGTGTCCCTGCCCACGGCAGGGGGTTGGAAATGGATGATCTTTAATGTCCTTTGCAATCCCAACCATTCCAGGATTCTGATTCTGGGAAATCTCCAAATCTGCTACGCCAAAAACGAGGCCCATGAAAATGCCGTGTGTCACGTGAAAGGAGCAGTCCCCAAACCCTCCAGCAAAGGATGAGTCGTGAGATTCATCCTGAGGAAGATCCCCAGGCCCATTTAACCCAAGTCTTCATTTCAGGAATTTTTATGGGGTCATTGCAAAGGCTCCTCCATCTGTGCCTTCAGAGAGAGATAGGGGGGCACCTGGAGCAGTGGCTGGCACGTGATTTCCCCCCTTGGAGCCTTGCAGGGCACACGTAGGAGCTGTCAGAAATGCTAATATGGGAGCACAGGCCTCAACTGGAAATCTTAAGAGGGGATTAGAACAGATGAGTCCTCATTTAGCTTTCCAGAGCAACAGCAGAGATAAATCTGGCTACTCCTTTGGAGGGTGATAAAGGAGGATTTCCTGGGAGGTGCATCCCCTCAGTGGGGTATTATTGTACGGGCAGTGGGGCGGGAAGGAATGGATTAAGCGCCTGGCAGTGGGATGTGGGGCCTTTGCCCGCACTGACAATGGATCTAAGCTGGGGAGGGTGGAAAGCTGACGCTGGGTGTAGGAAATCAGGGTTGGTTCCTGGCTTTTTCCTGGAGACCACGCTGCTGCTCTGGAGCTGGGAATTACTCCTCAGCCGTTCAGCCGTGGCTCTGCTGGACCTCCTGGTGTGGGAGGCAGCCAGGCTGAAGCTGGGTCACCCACGCGCTGCCCGATCGTGTCCTGCAGTGGAGCAATGCCAATGCTGATAAGAAATGTTATCTGCTGCCCATAAATCACCCCTAGGTCCCACCACCCTTCCTTGAAGATGCACAGCTTTTTGTGCTGTGTTTCTTGGCTACGGTGGAATTTTTGGGATGTTTCCCTTCCAATCTCCATGTTTGTTCTATTGTGGATAAGCACTGGTGCTTTGGGCATCACCACCAACCTTGGTGCTGATTTTGGGGGTTGGTGGAAGCCTACAGAGGGTTCAGGAACTGAGAGCTCAGCTGAGCAAAGCAGAGAGAGATTTTGGTGAGGAACTGCAGGGATTCCTCGAACTTCAGGGCCTGTGTTTGCCCTTATTTTAATGCTGAGTGCAACATGCAGCCTGGAGGCTCAGAGTCCTCTCGAGTAAATACATTTTTTAACCCAAAAATTAAGATGCCCACCATCTGCAGACCCCCCCAGTCTCACAGAGCTGCTCAGAGGTCAAGCACAGAGATGAAGAGCTCCCAGATGGTGACTTTGACACAAGGAAGACAAATCTTTCACCCGAGCTGGTTAACCACAGTTGGGTCAAATCAGTTTTCATGGCAGGGCAGTTTGTGCGCTTGCTCAGGTGAAGTTCAGGGGAGGTTTGGATATTATCTTGGGTGAGGAGCTGAAGTTCAAGCCGTGAGGGCTGGAATGACTCCCCAGCAGCTCCTGGATCACTTGTGGCTCTCCAATATTTTGCTGATGGTTTCTGGCCTGGCTGCGGCCTGTGAGCAGCAGGGCTGTGCCCAGCGGGGGATGAAGCCCAGCACCAGTGGGCTGTGTCGCTCTGGGATGTGGTTTTCCTGCTCGGGTCAGCTCCAGAGGAGCCACCACCACCCTCTGAGGGAGTCCTGGTACACCACCACCCTGCGCTCGCTGATGTGCATCACCTGTGGTGATGGCGGGAAGAGGATCCTCCATCCCACACTGAGGTTCATCCCAAGCTGCCTGATCCCAATCAGGACCAAGTTTAGCTCCTCTGTCATTTTAAGCCGGGCTAACTTCCCCACTTGCCCAGTCTGAGCTAAGAACACCCTCCTTATTCTGGCAGCGTTGATGGAACCAAATAAAACCCTGAAGCACCACGAGTCACAAACCTCACAAAAGAAGGTGCAGCCCTGCATTTACAAACCAGCAGTGAGCTCCAAGCCTCTTAAATATCAGAAGACCCATCCCTACCAAGAAAAGCCCAATATACTTCCAGCTTTTAGCCAACCCCATTAGTGGTCAACCCCATAAAATGGGGAAATACATGCAGTGAATTGTCCGGGGCGCTTGACGCAGTGACCTCACTGGGTTGCAACACCAGTGATTACAGGCTCTTTTCCAGCTGGAATGCTGATCCATATGGTTTTAAATTGCACCTACCCCACTCTCCAGGCTTTGAGTAACTAATATTTTGTAGCCAGCACCGCTGTAAGAAGCTTGTGCTGCACTGGTGGCTGTTAGAGCGAAGTATAATCTGCTTCTAAAGTATCTACACGAAAAATCAGGTTAAATATGGAAATATATTTGGAATCCTTAAAAATAATCAACCCCCAAAACAAATACCTTTTGCACTTCTCTGTTTTAAAAAAAAATCACTGGCTTTATGTCAGGTTGATTTGAGGATTTCAGGGATGTGAAAGTAGCTTTAACCTGTACTGGAAACATCCAAGGTGAGGCTGGATGTGGATCCGAGCAACCTGACCCAGTTCAAGGTGTCCCTGCTCATGGCAGGGCTTGGACTACGTGACCTTTAAAGGTCCCTTCCAACCCAAACCATTCCTATAAATGAACAAAAGTGTTAATGACTGGTGGGGCAGGAATGTTCTGAAGGCCAGTGGTTGGCTTTGGTCCAAGTGAAGAGATTTTAGGGAGAGTTTTTAACTTCAAATTTGTTGTATTGTAGCTGGAAATTGATGATCTTTAAGACCCCTTCCAACCAATGAACCATTCTATGGCTCTGTGACTTGATTTTTCTCACATACTGATTTCTGATTACTTGATTTAGTTACTGAACTCTTGGGGAAAAACACTGGGAACGCAGAACTGAGAACTGAGCTGGTGATTTTCTGCTGGCTGGGAAGTACAAAAGTTCTATGCTCTTGAGAACCAACACCAGCAGACAAAATCCATTGCCTTTCCCAGTGGAAAAACAATGAGATAGAGAATTTGATGACAAAACATTTGTATCCTCTCTAACTCCTTCCTGATCCACAGAAATCAATGATATCAGGGTGTGTTCGGGCCATAATAAATTAATTATTTATAATTAATAAAGCCATAACCAGAACTTTACAGAACTTAATATTTGCCTTCAGAGTCACTAAATCATCTCTGATGTGTTCAGGTGCAAGTGATGGACTTCGAATGAGAAGATCCCATGCTCAGGGGAGCAAAATGCAGAGAATATTCTTAACTTTAGGCACTGGGCACAGATTATAACTCGAATATAAATCTCACCAGAGTTACCACTGAACATTTCCCATAAAAACTGGGCTCCACAGAGCTCCCTCTCAGGACTCACATCTTTAAATTCATCTCTCAAGGAATCTGTATCTGAAATCCAACCAGAAAAGCAGACTGGAAATGTTGTATGACCAGAAACACCTTTCTGCACCAAACCCAACTGCACTAAAATAAATGTTCACCTTTTATTTCTTCTCTAAGAAGAATCTGTGAAATTTCCTGTGGGAGCATCTTCATGTCAGGACTCAGCAGCTGTAACTTGAGAATAAATGACTGATGTGGGTGTTATCTCTTGCTGCTTTATGAATTTAGAGAGGTGTTTAGGTGACCACTGCTCATTTTTAATTCTGGATTTGGGCAGAATGAAGGAGCTTGGAGTTCATACCATGGCTGAGGTTAGTAACAAGAGCCAAAACAAAATTAAGACATTCTAGGAAATACTGTCTTGCTTCATTTTCAAGAGTGGAAAACCAGATGGACCACGTAAGAGTCTGAACTTTTGGGCTGACCTTGTTAATGTCAGATTTTCTTTGACTGAGAAGATAAAGTCATTCACCCTCAATGATACAAAAAATACTTCAATATTCTATAAAAAACTAAAGGTGTGATTCTATGATGGTTTAATGATTCCCTATTTTAGCATAAGATCACATTTAAATTAAAAGAAATGAAATGCCTCATTTTCAGTAACTCAAATGAAACTATCCGAAATGTAAAAAAAAACAACCAAACAACAAAACCCCTCAGGAAAACCAAAGTTGTGATTTTTTTTTTCCTGGAAATTAAGGAGAACCTGCAAAACATCTCCAGTTTGGTGCAGCTTCCTTTTCCGATGGAAAACTGGCTCAGAAGAATAAATAAACACATTTTTGACAAGATATATCATCTCCCAGGCTGAATCTCGTGTGCTTAGCCTAAGGGGTCTCCAACTTTTTCATGGCTCGGGGTGAACAGAAACATCTACTGGTGCCCTCCCCACCCATCCACACTCCCACAACATCCCTGTGGCAACAGCTTCCCTGGGAAAGCAGCGTGATTAGGAAAGGATAAACCGTAATTATTAGCTATCACTGACTGTGATTTAGCACCTGGAAATAATGGAGAGGAAACTGTGCCAGGTGCTGAGTCAGCGAAGTGCAGCCTACCAGGAAGTGTTCTGTGGAGCTCTGTCGATCAGACTGGGGAGAAACACTCACGAGGAGGCCAACAAAAGCACCTAAGTTATGTTGCAAGAGCTGCAGGGCCCTGTGTGTGACCTACTTTGAAACGTCCCGGCGGTTCTGGGGTGGCTCCATGGGGAACGGAGAGGCAGAGGAAGGAGGATCTGCTCTGCCGGATCCAGAACCAGAACCAGAAACTCTCGTCTCTGCCTTGTTCCCCATCAGTGGCCCAGGCTGGGTCATGAGTGCTTTGTAAACTTGGGAAGGGTGAGATGAGTCAAGATGAAATAAAAAGTGAAAGACACTCTCTGTTCCTCCAGTCAGGACCTGTTCCCAGGGCTTGAGGACAGCTCTGCATTTCCCAGGATCTGGTGGCCTTCTGGATTTCTCTCTGTGTTTTCATGGAATCATACAAAGGTTTGGGTTCAAAGGGACCTCAGAGATCATCTTGTGCCACCCCCTGCCATGGGCAGGGACACCTTCCACCAGACCAGGTTGCTCCAAGCCCCATCCAACCTGGTCTTCGACACTTCCAGGGATCCAGAGGCAGCCACAGCTTCTCTGGGAAATCTGTGCCAAGGCCTCACCACACTCCAAGTAAAGAATTTCTTCCTGACATCTACAGAATTCATGATCTATAGATGGCTTTGCCATCAGATTTTAGGGTCACCTCCAGCCAAAGCTCCAGAGCGTCCCTGAGGTTCACCACGCCACCTTCCACCTCCTTGAAAAGCCTGCCCAAACCAAAGCCAACCCACAACAGTTTCCTTCAAGGCCTTCCCTGGACCGCATCCAGACTGTGCCATATCCACAGCCCTCTTTTATGGGCCCACCTTACACTGCTCTGCGGTGGGGTGGAGCTCTCTGACCCCTTTGCATCTCCCCAGATTTTGGAGCCCCTCAAAAACCTACTTTCCTCTTACTCCTGCTTTGTCCTCGCTGCTCAGAGTCAGCTGTGCCTCAGTCATTCCTAGGAGCACATCATTGACATGCACAGCAGAAATCCAGAGCCACACCAATCCTTCTGAGCCATTCCCTCTCCTGGTGGCTGATCCCTGCCTCTCTCTTAACCCCGTGGATCTTCCTGGACGGACAAGTCCTCCCTTTGAAGGAGATGCTCCCGGAAAGATGGAGCCGAGGAAACAAGGAATGAGAGAGGCTGATCCATCCAGGCACTCGATTCCTCCTGCACCAGGAGGAATCCAGTATCCTGCTGGAAAATGCCGTGGTGCTCCGCAGGAGACACCCTCATTCCCCTGCCCTGCAAGCCCATCGCAGAAAAAAGCCATGCAGGGCATCTTTATTCGTCCCGGGTTTCCTTTGGCTGCCCTGTCTCATCTGCTCAAGGACGGAGAGGAGGAAAATCTCCGCTTGTTACACAGGAATCCAACCAGATGATCCCACAGCCCCTTCTGGCCTTCAAACCCCCGCCTCTATTCAGCACTGCCAGCTCCTAACGCATCTCCCGCGGAAGAAAAGCCACATTCACGGGCTCGGATCCCTCTTTGTCAGGAGACTCCGCTCCTTTCGGCTCTTTGGGAAGACGCGTTTATCTCCTCACCCAGCAAAACCCACCCAGGGGCCGGCGCTGCCCGGTCCCGGAGCCATCCCGGAGCAGCCCCCACGGCGTCCCCCTTCCCCCCAGCACCCGGAGGAAGGCGATGGAGCCTCCGCTGTCCCCGCTGCCCTGCTTGGCTCCCGTCCATGCGTGTGTGTGTGTGTGTTTGTGCCTCCCGTGGCGCGCCAAGGGCCCATTCGGGGCCGGGATTCTCCCGGGACAAAGGGATGCTAATCAGCTCCCTCTGCTGTTCCCTTTTGTCTAGGGCTAGCTCCCACGCTTGGACTTGGCACTCTCGGGATGCGGCAGAGGGAGCTCCTTGTTGCAACCAACCTGAGCCCGGTTTGGGGAATGCAGCGTGCCCAGCAGGGAGAGGGGAAGGAGGGGAGGGCAAGGGGGGAAGGAAATAAATCCATAACTCCGCGCAGGCTGCTCCCTGCCTGCCCGGCGCATTGTGAGCGCAGCCCGAGGCAGAAGTTTCCAGCGCCTCCCGCCGCCGGCAGAGACGCCACCGGTTTTGTAGCCACGGGCTGCCTTGTTCCTTCTCCCCTCCCTGATCCCACGACTAATGCTGAAGTAGCCAGGAAAAAAACCCAACAACAACAACAAACCAACAAAAACCCCCCCTGCATGTCAGGGCTGACAGATGAGGGTTGGTGCAGTGGGAGGTGGAGGGAGCGCAGAAAGCAAACGGGACCGGCTCCTGGAATTGCTGCCGTTTCCTTTTCCCCATCACTCCTCTCCCGGTGTGCAGCCCGCGCCTGGGTGGCGGCTGTTTGCAGCTGTTTACACGGGCTGCCTCCTCTCCAGATGCGCGGGAGCCAGATCTTTATCCCGGGATCACGGCGCAGGTAGGGAGGTGATGAGGTCAGAGCCTCTAAGAAACCCCGAAAACGCTTGAGCCCACGGACCCGAGGGGATGGAGAGGCAGATGCAGCCAGATGTGGTGTTAAGCACGCTCTCCTAGGTGCCATCCCAGCCCAGGGCTTGTCCTCGGACACCTCTGAAGTCACAAGAGGGTGAAGTGACCCCTCTGATGGCCCCACCTGGCTCCAGCAGCAAGAGAAGGAGCTCCTCACCACCTCACTGGTCTCCTGCTCCCAAAAGCTGAGGGATAACACCTTGGCACGTTTCCTCAGCATCTCTGCTGCCCTTGCAACCTGCAGCTCTTGCCAAGGCTCAGGGGAAGCTGCAAATCACCCAGGACTCTGTGGGCTGCAAACCAGGGATGCGGCTACAGCTCACCCAGACCTCCCCAAACGGCTTGTCCAGCGTGCTGCAGCTCCAGCATGCTGCCTGTACTGAGTTAGCTGCCCAAAAGCCCGCTCAGGAATGCTGCAGCCAGCAATTTGGGCTGTCCTGTGGGCTGGAATGGACTCAGGCAGCGCAGCATCCCCTCCCCCCATGCAGCAATCCCCACTCCAAGCTCAGTTTACACGGGCACTAAACCCAACACGGTGCTCCCGTCTGGAGCCAGGATGTGCCAGCCTTTCCCCCAGCAGCGCTGGCAAACCTCTGGCCCGCAGGATTTGTGCATCCTGACGGCTGAGCGGAGCTTGCACGGTCGCATTTTCAATCCTGATCCTTCCAGTTTCCTTCCCCATAGTTACAGGGTAGAGTTTGTAGATCTCCGTTGTTGATACCAGGGCAGCTGCCCAAATTGCCATTAGCGGAGAGGTAGACGGGGTGTGGTTGGAAATCAGATCCTCTTGGGAAGAGTTTCATGAGAGAGCGGAGAGTACCTCCTACATGTAACAAACCTCCTGGATGGATCAGTATCTTGTGGCTTTCTGCTCATGCCTTACTTTATTGCAGGAGCGGAGAAGGCTGATCCAGAGCAGGGAAAAGGAGGGGGAAACGTTTGGCTCGGAGACAACCGAGATGCCAGAATGCCATCAGGAAAAGATGATGAGATCTGCTAAACATATTAATTTTAAACCATTATGAGATGTTATTATGCCTCAAATAGTGACGGACTGCCTGCATTCAGTGGTCCAGGAGATCCTTTCCAGTGCCACGTGGTTCCATTATAAAATGGCCTCCCCAGCCGAGGCTGGCTATCAGGATTGCTTTCTGACAGGAGAAACGTGAGGAGTGGGAACTATTTGCCCCCAAACTGGGCCTCTAAGGAGCACCCATGGAAGTCTGAGGCTGTAGCCCTAGGCTCCCTCTATAGTCAATGGAGAGAAATAAACATCTTGCTATGATTCATGTTATCCTGAGATAGGTGTCTGAGATAGGTCAGATGAATTGCTCCCCGGAGATGCCGATTGCTCTCCACTGCCTGCAAAGGGAGCCTGGGGTGACTCGCTCAGACTTTGACATCTAACTTTGGGAGATGAGATCAGGCCTATCAGGGAGCCTGGGGAGCGATGCTGTTATGACACAGCAAGAAAAAAGTACGGAGGAGACTCGTGTCTGCAAGGGATTATAACTGAATTTAAAAGTCTGGTTCCATTCTTGCCTAATCTGGGGGAAAACTCACGGGGATTTCACCAGACGCAAGGTGAGCTTTCTCATCCACAGTGGCAAAGAGTCAACCCTCGAACACAGCGTTGTTTGGGCTTTCTGGAGGGAAAGAATACATGGGGCTTATCCCCAAAACGTCTATAGAGTCCAAAATAAGCCTAACTTCACAAATAAACCGAGCCCAAAATCAGCCTGGCTGCAAAGGTGACAGCGCCCAGCATTCCACAAGAAACTGGATGTGGTTTGAATCCCACGTCTCTCGGGAGCTAGACAGATGCCTGCTCTGCCCTTCGTGTAGTCCCTGGGAGCAAGAGTCTTCTCATCCAGAGCCGGTCTCCCTGGATTCCCTCTGTGATTGACGGAGAGATGTGGAAACGTCAGGGTGTGAATAATTTGATCCCAACTGTCTGGGATACGTCAGGCGAGCCGTGCCCTGCAGGACCCCAGCAACAACTGGAACCACCTCGACCTATCTCGCTGCCTGGCATAAAGGACCCAAGGTTTTGCTGACCCACTGCTCTTCTGCAGGCCCCAGTTTTAACTTTTTAGGAAGTCTAAGTAGCAGAGAAAATGGTCAGTGCTAGAAGAGAGAAGAGAGGGGCTGGTTGTCAACACCAGAGCAGTGGAGGAGATTTGGATAGAGGAGGCCGTCTATCTCTTGGTGGTACATCAAGGCAAAGCGTCCTTTGGGAAGAGATGTTGTAGTCAAATTCAGATTCTGGTTTCATTCCAGAAGACTCGAGGGGAAATTCTCCAGCCTGGGCCATGCGAGAAGCCTGCTTGGACAATGTGGCAGTCCCGTCAGGCCGTGAACACGCACGGTGTGCTCTGCTGTGGGGAGGAATGAGGCCCTTGGAGATGCAGGGACCTCAGATCTCTGCCAGCAGCACACTCGTGGTGCTGCCCCTCTCCCCTGCCCAGGGACCTTCAAAGAGATTGTTTGGTGTCGCTTCCTGAAGGACACTCTGCCGTGTCTGTGAGACAGTGTCATCTGCAGGAACAGGGTGAGGGGAGATAAGAGGAATTTTTTAGGCTTTGTGGTCAGTCTGGATAAGATGACAGGGAGATCCCATCCCACCCCACCTTGATTTGAGATGGAAGTCCTGAGAGGCAAGACAGTTTAATAACAAAGCAATCCAGTGGTCTTGAATACTCCATATTTCACCCCATGCTCACCCCGGTGGCTGCCCAAACAGGAGCTGCTCCAGAAAGGACATGGCTTTGCTGGACCCAGACGGGATTAACCCCGAGGGACACGAGCAGTGGGTCACTCCAGCGCTGTTGTGACTCTCGACATTTGCCTCGGAGCAGGGTCGGCGGCCAGCCATTATTTCCGGAATGAATTCACGCCTCCCAGGCCCTGCGTCACCCATCAGGCTCTCATTTGTCCGCTGGGGAATTTGATGTTTGTCCTCGGAGGGCACATCCGATGGGTGCAGACACTCGGCAGAGCCACGGGACGCCCCCGCCCCGGCTCGGTCCAACCCCCTCGCGCACCCGACGGACACAAAAAGGGCCGGAGCGGCTTCCCAAGGCTGCACACGAGTGTTAAAGTCTAATAAACAAGCCCTGCCGGCCGAAGCTGAAAGAATCCGAGCCCTCCCCAACAAAGCATTTAATCCAGTTTGGCGTAACCTTTGACATTATTAGGGATCGCAGTGACCCTAATCCAATCAGATTGATTAACTAAAGCGGAGACCCCATAAGCTGACCCCCCTCTGGCCTCTGCTATTTAGTCCTGACCAAACAGTGGGAGAGACGTGCTGTATTTACACCACAATGGGTCGGCGCTGAGAACCTGTTTCATTACAGAGAGACTTAAACTCCCATTACTCCATCAATGTATCATTCTTCAATAGTTCATTAAAAGCTGCTCCTCCACAATAACTATTAACCATTTCTCAGCCCAGCTGGCAGGTTTAAAGCCCCGGCCCAGTCTTTAGCAGAAGGAGGTGGGAGTGAGTGAAAGAAATAGATAGACAAGGGCTCCCTTTTTAAATTTAAACGAACTGCGGGCTTAAATAGTTGGAGGTAATTTACTTTTATTGAATAGGGGGAGGAGAGAGAGGAAACTTTTATTTTGACTTAATTATGTGCTGAGGTCCTTTAAAGAGACAGGGCCATGATAAGCTTTTATTGTATAACTTCTCTTGAGATTGGTTCATATTTCTGCCCAGAGGAGTTTCAAAGAGAGCTCACGCGGCATTGAGAGACTCTAAACTCACAACTTAAGCATGAACAGCCTCTTCAGCCCACAAAAGCTGAAATAAAGGCAAAAGGCACAATTCCCAGCGCACGGCAGTTCAGCTGGAGATGGAAAGTGCCTGTCAGGTTGCAGTGTTCACTTCCTGCTGTCAGTGATGGGGTGCCCTTCTCCTACATCCTCTGAAGTTTTATCCTGCCTGTTTTTAGAGGCAACTCAAAAATCTTCGCTTCTCCTTGGTAAACTGAAAGATGCAACAATTGCATTGAAATCTGCCAGACCTCTCAGGTGAGTGGCTGAGCAGGAGCTGGGGCTCAGGTGGTCATTTCAGGTCATGTGGCCACGGCTGTGTTTTTCTCCACTTCATAAAATACAGGTGGAGAAACAAACAACAATATTTTTCCTTTAGATATTGCTGTTGGAAAAATTCAAGTGAGAGGTTCTTTCTGCTGTCCAGCAGTTGAGATGTAAGCTTCTGTTGAGACTAGAAATGAGCTGTAACCCTTTATATTAGAGATGATAAACAGATTAGGTTTAGGTAGAGAGAAAAGAGATCTGGCTTACTTCTTTGCCCATATAGGAATCCTGTTTTTTGCATTCCAAGTAGTCTAGGCTGACCCAAACTCCCATTTCCTGGGGATTTGCAAGGAAGACCCAGCAGTGGCACCTGTGTGAATGTTTCTCCATGAAGCTGCACAAGCTGCCCATGTGCTCCCAAGAAAACGGAGGAGGAGAAAAACCCTGTTCCACAGCCTGGGCCTTAAAACTCATCTCATTCCAGCCCCTGTCATGGGCAGGGACACATTCCACAGACAGGGACACCTTCCACTTTCCCAGGTTGCTCCAAGCCCATCCAGCCTGGCCTTGGACACTCCCAGGGATGGGGAGTCCACACCTCTCCTGACAATTGAATAGGAAAGGTTTATTCCACAGCCAAGGACCTGCAAACCAGAGCAGTCAAACAGGGTGGGATGGGAGATTCCTGGTCTTCCCCTGCCCTGGGTGACATACAAAGAGCAAGAGGGATTTAGGGTCAGGCCTGTCAAGTGTAGCCTTCAGTAGCAGCAGGTCAGGATCCCCTGGACATTGCCATTCCCTGGTAGCTGAGCTCGTCAGTGCCATTCCTGTTTAATGTGTGATTCATTAAGAATCCCAGAATTGTTAGCGTTGGAAGGGACCTCTGGAGATCAGGCCTGGTTAAAAAAAAAATATATATATATATACATAAATACAGTCTTAGCTAAAACATGTGGGATCTTTTTCCATAAAAAGGCCAATGGGGAAAAAGAGTTTGGTTTTAGATGAGATATCAGAACGTGGCTCTTAACAGGACCAGAGCCTGGTGACAGTTTGGCACTGCTGAATCACAGCTCAAGCCTAGCTCTGAATGAGCAATGAGGTACCACAGCAGCAAGGGCAGCCCAGCCAGCCAGGCAGCCTCAGCAAGATTTGGGCCTGGAAAGGATTTCCTGAAGGCATTAAAATTTCCCTTTTCAGTGAGAGGAGTGCAGATAGTCTGCGAGGCAAAGGGGAGATGCTTTAGGAGCCGCTCTGGTTTGTGCTGAGGGAGGATGGAGTCCCCACTGACTCACACGAGAGCTGCACTCACATCCTGGGTGACTTAAAATCCAAGCTGCAAAACAGATTTTTGCTTCCTTGCTTTGCCTCTCTCCTTTCCCCCTTCTCTCTTTCTGGGTAGGAGCTCAAGTATGTTCCTACCCTGGGGGATCTGCCGCACAAGAATGCGACTGAGCTGTTTTCTTTCCTCCCCCCGTTCCTGCTGTAGGTGAAGCAAAACTGAAGGGTGGTTTGATTCTCCCTCAAGGAACAACATTCTTCAGTTATGAAATCGTCCCAGTCTCCTCTCCCTCCCTGAGCCCAGCTACCGAAAGCCTCCAGTCTGGAGCAGGGACAGACCCTTCGTGCCGGCACCGCTGTGAGATAAGAGGGTTTGGCAGGCTGTGGGATCGGGGTTCCTTCGGTCAGCAGGGAGGTGAGGAGCAGTTTATCCACGAGGATAATTGCTGCAGGAGATGCGGGGTGTCTCATCCCAGGCTGTCTGGGATCACAGAGAGGTCATGGACTCCCCATCCCTGGCAGTCTTCAAGGCCAGGTTGGATGGGGCTTGGAGCAACCTGGTCCGGTGGAAGAAAATGCCCAGATCGATTCTGAGTAATGCAGCAGGGGAAAAACTGAAAACAACAAATGGGAAGCACTGCAGAACACACCCCAAAGTGGATATGGATCTATTATATACACCAGAGTCCCTGCTGGGAACTATTCCAGATGCTCCCTCCTCTTTCATGTGAGAGAAGGAAGGA
>VXBT01008871.1:632945-682197 GCA_013400235.1 Oriolus oriolus
GAAGGAAGGAAGGAAGGAAGGAAGGAAGGAGGGAAGGAAGGAAGGAAGGAGGGAAGGAAGGAAGGAAGGAAGGGCCCCTTTGTGCTAAAGGGAAAGGCAAAATGTATCCCAGGCTTAGTGAGACCGCCAGGACGAGGCTGGATTTTAAGACGCACAGCAAGGGCAAAGAAAGATAAAGGAGTTCTCACAGGCTAAAATGGGGTCCTACCAACATACAAGGGAAAAGACCAGATACCCAGGCTTAGCTGAGGGCTTAAATCTCACAGGATTCAACAACCTAGGGCAAACCATTTCTAAGAGCTCCCACTTCTGTCAAGGGGTGCAGAAACAATTACCTGAATTTGCACCCTGTCCTAATTTGCTGTGTTCATAACCAAGGAAAGCAGAACCATTCATTGATGGTGATTTCCCCAGGCCTTTGATCTTCATTGCATTTCATAACAGTATCAAAACTGATGTTATCTGGTAAGTCCAGACCCTAGGAGCCATGCCCAGTAGCCAATCATTTCCCCCCTGCCATCATCTGGAGAGCTGAAATCACAGCACGGGGTCAGAAAAGGAGCCAGGTCCAGCTTGACCACTGCAAACACAATAATCCTCAGTGTTCCTTCCCGGGGGTGTAGGATCAGGGGATAATTCACACTGAAAGGGACTCGGGGAGCTCTCCAGTCCAACCTCCTGCTCCGAGCTGGAACTGAGATAACCCCACTCCTTTATCACGCTCAAGTCCTGTCTTCTGCAGGACATTTTAGAGGACGTTTTTTCAGAAGGGAATGAGTTCACAGGAGGTTTCCCAAGATCTCTGCTGCCACTCCACCATGGACACTGGCCTTCCCAAACCCGTAGCGCCTCACTCACCTTTATCCAGCACGGGCCCAAAGATGGCTAAGCTGTCATTGACAGTGGTGCAGTTCCACCTCCTCCCTCGAAACTGGTGTTGGCATTCCTGGATCCCAATCTTTACACCTTCTGCCACGCTGGGCATGATCTCCACGTAGTTCCGGCAGAAGCGCAGCTGCTTGGGCACCAGGCCCGGGATGCTCCCGCAGAGGATGGGCTGTGTCCCCAGGGAGGAATACTGGTGACCAATTGCCAAGGACCTGGGCAAAAAAAAAACCAGGAAAAAAGAGGTGCTGTCAGGCTGGAATTCACCTTTGTGCTTGGTTCACAAGAATGGGGACAGAAAATCAACATCTTCAGTTCCTCTGCATTCCCCTCACCAGAAAAGATCATTTTCACTGTCATCCCTCCCCAAAACAACAACATCTCTCTCCTGAAGTTCCTACAGGCCCAGCAAGGAAAAAAACTCTACTTTTAATATCTTCGTTCCCTTTTCTTTATCCTCCCAAATCCTTAATCCATCATTGTGCTGCTTCTTCCCAAAGATAATTTCCTTTGCAACCAGGGGTTCAAGCCCATATTTCTTTTTTTGAGAGCCAATACAAGATGTTTTATAGGAAATTTTGGTATCTGAGGAAACCCAGAGGGCAGCCAGTCAAAAGCACTTTCAGAGCTGCACAAAGGAATTACTCCAGCAGTAGAAGACGTCAAGCTCCAAGTCTTTGGAAGGGCAGCACCAAGAATTTGGGAAGGGGAACAGCATCATTCCGTGGTGCTTTGGTTAAAGTGAGGGGAGTGAAATTAAAGCCAAACCAAACCAACAACCAAAAAACCATCCTAATTAAACCTGAGTGCAAATTCTGTGCTCAACCCAGTGGAAGTCTTGAAAGGAGTGTCCATGAACCTTTATGTTGGTGAAGCCTTGGAGACAAACAAGTCAGCTCTGCAGGGAGATCAGCAGATACGCAGCTAATTAGATAGATTTTTAAAGTGTTTTTACTGGTGCTTCTAATAATAACCTTGATTACTAAAACTGAAGGGATTTTTACAGTATAATTTCCTTTTCTTCTAATTAAATCTCTTGATTGTCTTTTCTGCCCTGAATTAATGACAAAGAGAAACCTGCCTGGGCAGTGTGTATTTCTGTTTACATTCATTTTTTTGCTGTGTGGTTTTCATTTGGGAACAGCCTGGTGTGTTTGAATTATCAACAGGGCCGTCAGGGAATAAAACCTCCACTCTCTTTCGCTCTGACTTAAAAAATAACACAAGAATTCTGTGGTTGCTTAAGAAGGTTCCAGCAGAAAATTAGCTTGACTTTAGCAGTTCTCTAGGCTGGGATAAAAATTCTTTTAAAGTGACTGTCTCTATTTTAAAGAGAAGGGTCCTTGCAGCCAAGTAACTCCTTTCCTGGAGGGGACCTGGTCAAGCGGGGACAGAAGGGAAAAGGAGGTGGACATTCACATGGTCAGGAGCCACATCTCAAGGGCTTTGCTAACTGCAGACTAAGCTTTACAAATCCATCCTTTCCAGGCAAACGGGACATAGGAACATTCATTTCTGGATCCCGAATGGCTCCAGGTAGGAGTTCAGAACCAGGATAATCAGCTCAGCCAAGAACGTGCCCTCTGGTAAATGTACTTCAGCTGGACAAGGTGGAAGGTGTGTGGAAAAGCGAAGGATTTGCGGCTGATTTCCTAAACTTACATGCCTCTTTCCACCTCTGCTGAACTTCTGGGAGATGATTAATCTCAACGTTAGAGGACAATTTGTTCTACTCCAGGGAGGAAAGCTGAGACAAAAAGCATCAACTGCCCTCCAGAAGTGCCCTTTTTTTCCCGTTGCATTAAAAGGGAGGAAGGCAGCTCTCCCTCACCAGAAACTGTCCCCGTGTCACCCACATTCCAGTGCTTGTGACAGGGGTGTCTCCAGCTGATCTGCTCACCCCAGGCTGCTTTTGTAATCAGTCGGTGGAGAGAAGCAGACACTTCCACGCCACAATTCCCCTGCCCAGTTCAGGTGTGTGCTCTGGGCTGAGGTGAATCATGGCCTTGCCCCCACTGGCTGTGCTGGCGAGACTGTCAAACCCCCTGGGTGACTGGTGGAGTGGGGCATGTCTGCACCGTGGAAGTCTCCAGGTGAATCATGCCGTGATCCTTGACAGTGAGGATGGATAAGTTCCTTGAAACATTCCCACCCGGGAAAGTTCAGCCCTGTGTTGAAGGCCATGCAGAGAGCTCAGCTGGAGGAAGGAGACAAGTTCCTGCAAGAGCCTGCAGGAACCCACAGGAGAAAACCAAGGAAAGGACCCATTAAACTCATTTTCCTTATCTCAGTGGCTAGATATGGGGGTTTTTTTGAGCTTTAGATTAATTCAGGGTACACAACTGGCAGAAAACGGTCTGTGAAATGGAGCCCATGCCAAGTGTACATTTTTGTTTCACTGTTAAATATTATACAAAACACTGGGCCACAGTTTCTGGACTAAAGGCACCTTCCAAAACACTGTTTTCAGGCTTCAGAGGGCTTGTTGAGTGTGAGCCACTGCGGCCTTGTTGGGAATGCCACATATCCAAATCCCAATCCATTGAACCCCCCAAAACTGGGACTTAGGAGGTATTCCCAGCTTCAGGGTTGGGAGGTGGGTGGTCCTGTCTCTGTAAACCATGTGGAGAGATGCCTTCACTGAAATCTCCAGGGAAGAACATGAATTTAGTTGTTCCTACTCATCCTCCACCCACTGACTACAGAGAGTCAAAAATGTGGATATTTTCCAGTGTCTGAAGTTAACTTTGGTGGGAACACCTGTAGAGTTTGTCTCTGTGTCAACTGCAGTCACCAACATCCTTCCCAAAGCTTTCCGAAGTCTCTTACCCAGCTCCCAACAAAGATAAAGCATCCACCGAGTTACCATCAACCTGCTGCAGGCTCCATCCTGCCAACATTCATGTTGTGAAGGCACGAGGACTTTTCTGAGCTATTTCAGTAGGATCCTGATGAAGTTCAGGATTCCAGCCTCATAAACTTTAATCATATGGACAGCCAAACTCAAGCCTGTCTCTGGGTTTTTTTTTTTTTTTGGTGGTTACTACAGTGGTAGAATGAAAATCACAGTCATAAAAAGAGACGTTTATAGGTTGGTGCCCTCATCTATTTGTTTCCATTGCTGGGAAGATCATCTAAGATTAAAAAAAACCTAAAAACATGTAGAAATACCTCTAATTGCTTTTTCACACTGCTCCCTGCTCAACACAGCAGAGAAACAGTCACACCTCGCTTTGATCTGCGTTACAGTCTGGAAAGTTTAATCTGCAAAAGACAATCTCCAGCAAGAGCCTCGTTCTCAAGGTGTCATCAGGCCCCAAGAGGGTGCAACGCAAATTTGGCGTTTCACGGGGCAGTGTGGAGTCACTTGACTTCCAGCTGAAGGCGCAGGGTGGGATCTCAGAACATCTCTCCATGAGCAGTGGCTCTGCTGTTAAGAGTCTCCTGGCTCACTCGCAGCCTCTGCAGCGTGATAACATCTCCCCAAGCACCCTCTTTTGGTTTCTACTTTGCTTCCAGGTGTAAACACTTTCTCCCTCTCTAAAGTCAATTTATCTTTAGGAGAACCCAGTTCTTTCAGCTCTCTGTCATTATTATTGATCGTCAGGTGGGAACCTCATGAACCTTCCAGCCTTCTCCTCCACCCAAAAAAACCCAACAACAACCCAACAACCAAACCTTTAGAGAAGATTGGGAAAGTCTATAAAGATCAGAATCTCATTTCAGTGTTGCTCAACTCTCTAGTAGCTCCCATCATTCATTTTTTCCTCACTGTTTCCAATGATCAAACCTGGCATTTGCATTTTTCCACCTCCTGAGTTCTCCTCCTCAACAATCTCCTTCATGTGGGCAGTTTTGAAAATGTGGCGTTGAGAAATGGGCCGAGTGTCATCTACTGTGGTCTAACCAGGCATCACCTTCAAATTTCTGAAGCACCAACACTTCCTGGATGCATTGACCCCAACCTCTCCTTTCCAACTGGAGAATTCATTTTACAAACACACTCATGCCCAGAACAGGCACTGCTCAAGTCTGAACCAAGGGAAAGGGTCAAAGAGTTGCTCCTTTCAAACCAACCAGGCTTTTCTTCCCATTAGCACAGGAGGAGCCATGAAAACACTGCTCTGTATGTCCACAGCCAAAGTTCTTGGCTTATCTTTCAGCCTTGCATGCCCTGAAGTGTTTAATTCAACCTCCAGTGAGCATTTTTCTTTGCCAACACACCTAGAGAGCTCTTCATTTCCCTTATCTCAATCTATCTGCTCCTTCAGCAGAGCCGTTGTAAATAAGTACCTGGCCACCTTCTTAATAAATTACATGTACCCTCCCTCTTGGAATGGACACCCCAGCCAGGTTAGGAGGGAGAAATATGCAGGAAATACCTGCTCAGAGCTTTTTTTTTCAGAGAAAGAGAAGGCTTCAGCTCTGCATGGCCTCTCTGTACAGCACCACTCTACTGACTTTTCAAGGTCACCACCTTCTCAGCGCGTCAGAAGTCCTTGAGGCATCAGGAGCAGCGTGTGGAGACTCCTACACCTGCTTGCTTCTCCCTGAATTCTGTCATTCCTGAGCTTTGCAGGAGCTTTGTTTTGCTATTCATCTTGGAGAGGCCTTTTGAGAGGTTCCTCCAGGGACGTCCTTCAGGAGCCCCCAGCACAGGGAAAATAACTGCATTTATTAATGCGGAGCTGCAAGGGTGCAACTTGCCAAATGATCCAGAAGACCCCAAAAGCACTTAAATCCCACCAAATATTGAGAACTGAGCAACAGCAGTGACTTTGCTCCTTTTGTCCCCCCAGTCCTGGTGAAGAAGTTAAATCAAAGGATGTCCATCTGCTCATAACAGAGGAGATTTATGTTCTCTTGTAGATGACTGAAGTGCCTCTCCCTTTGCATGGAACCCCCTAAAAGCAAGTTAACCTCCTCCAAATCCTTTCTTGTAATCCATTCGGCTTTCCAGAGGTTCAGCTGAGCCCCTGTTCCCTTCTCACTCATTTTGGCTGCCTCTCTGTGGCGCCACATCCCTTGGAAGATGAATCACAGCCACGTGATGAAAGCGGCGACAAATTGTGTAAAGCTGTTTGTCTAAAAAGATGCATTTTCACAACACATCTGTGGCATTATGATCCCAAAATACTGAAATTGAGAAGGTGGCTGGAGAAGTGTCCATAGGTTCTGAAAAGCTGTAAGGAAAACCCCTCAAGTGTTGTCTCACATCTCCTGGCACCGGAGGGGCTCACAGGGAAGCAGGTGATGAGTGGGCAGCCCCTACTCCATCCTACAACGTCCCAAAGAGATCTTCTCTGGTCTCCCACCATAATCCTTCAAGATGACCAGCATGAAATCCGTGTGTCTGAGGCTGCCTAGAATCACATTCTGTGGGGAAATGAGCAGCTGGAAGGCTGTGAGGGTTCCAAAAATGGAGGCTGCCACGAATGGCCGATGGCACGGAATGTCAGGAGGCTCCTGGGGCAGGATCTGTAAGTCAGCCATGATCAGTTCCCATAAACCCTCATCACACAGAGCTGACACGAGACAGATGAAGTGTGGTGTCCATCTAATGTGGACAGCTGGAAGCTGGGAAGAATATCCCAGAGGCGGAGACCAGGAACAGGAGATGGAGTTGAGCCGCCTGGGTCTCTTCCACTCGGGACACACAAATGTCCACGAGACTCTTGTGCAGAGACATAGGAAGGACATGAACCTGCTGGAGCGAGCCCAGAGAAGGGCCATGAAGTTGATTGGAGGGATGAAGCATTGTTCCTATAAGGAAAGGCTGAAAAAATTGGGTTTATTCAGCTTGGAAAAGAGAAGACTTCAGAGTGACCTCATCATGGCCTTCCAGGACCTGAAGGGAGCCACGAGAAAGATGGAGACAGACTATTTACAAGGGCCTGGAGAGACAGGACAAGGGGGAAGAGCTTCAAACTGACAGAGGGCAGGGATAGATGGGATATTGGGAAAAAATTGTTCCTTATGAGGGTGGGGAGGCCCTGGCACAGGGTGCCTAGAGAAGATGTGGCCACCTCTGGATGCCTGGAAGTGTCCAAGGCCAGGTTGGACGGGGCTTGGAGCAACCTAGGCTAGTGGAAGGCGTCCCTGCCCATGGCAGGGGGTGGAACTGGATGATCCTTAAGGTCCCTCCAACCCAAACTTTCTATGTTTTATGATTCTGAGGCCAGGCAGGTGGACAGGCAAAAAACCTACTAATTCTACATTCAGAGAATGGCCTTCTTTTTCACGGAAAATACCAATATTCTGGCATATGCTGTGATTATTTCCCTGTTTTACTATGAAAACAAAACCTAGAGAAATTTTAGAGTGGAAGGAAAGGAAGTGGAACTTGTCACACCTCATTATTTTAAATGGCAAAGGAAATCATTCTGCTCACTAGTGTCCCTCCTGCATGGAAGTGATTTTCTTCCGTGACATTAAAACTATCCCAAACCCAAGCAACTACAAAATGTGGACAATAATGAAAATTTTAATTGATGGTTTAGTTGAAAACTGGGAAACCACCTTAACACAGATCAGCAAAATGATAGGTTTGGCTCTAGAAGACATGAATCAAGTAACTGATTCCGATCAAAGATATTTTTTCAGTTTGGGGGTTGTTTGTTTTTTTTTGCATGGAGCAGTAATCAAGCTTGGGCCTAAGCAGTCTAATTACAGAAGTGTCATACTTTAATTCAGAAATTATGAGCCTCTGCAACATTGGTTGCAGTGGGGTCTTCAACATTTGGCTCTGGGCATCTCGCTATCAAGACGAAGGCATGCCAAAGAGGTTCACAAAAAGGAATCTAAGCCTGTTAGACAGCTCAAATTCAATGTCCAGGTGTCTGCCCTTCCAGCCTTTTTTTTCTTCCAGCCTGGGAAAGGAAAAGGCTGAAGCCTACTGGATTAATTGTTCTTGTTGGGTACCTCTTTGTTCATCTCAAAGTACAGTACAACACAAGGGCTATATTTAAATCCTTTTTTCTCCTCTAACCCCGAAAGTATGCACATAATTTTGCGGCTGAGTCCAATCCTGCAAACACGCAGGCACGGAGGTGACTTTTCTCCCATAATAATTCCCTCACCCTTGCCCCGTATTAATAACAACGATGGTGATGGTGATGATGCAGCAGCATTGTGTTTCTGCAGCACCTTTCATCAGAGGATCTCTGAGCGTGGGACTCACCTCACCCGACTTTGACCATTTAAAAGTTTGGAATCTCGGCCAAGCTCGCTGTCTACCGGAGTCCGTGGAGCAAGATCAGCATCTCCAGAGGGCAACTCAGCCCATCCTGAGAGAGATGCCTCAGATATGTGGGCTGAATCACTGGAGATGC
Organism: Oriolus oriolus; assembly: GCA_013400235.1. Taxonomy (NCBI): domain Eukaryota; kingdom Metazoa; phylum Chordata; class Aves; order Passeriformes; family Corvidae; genus Oriolus; species Oriolus oriolus. Next base: position 641,162 of record VXBT01008871.1, read on the forward strand.
CCAGGAGGCAGCACTGGCTGTGGAAAAATGAGGAGCATAAACTGGACACCTTTTTTTGCCAGCTAAATGTAGGAACCGGGAATTTCAGCCTTTTTTTTTTTTTGCCAAATCTCAGAAATCCTTGGAGAGCTGGAAGAGGAGGCCAAGAAAAGCCTTTGCTATCTCTAACGCGGACCACGGCAGCTTATTTAGAGTAGTTTGAGGCTGGATTTGAAAAATAATAAACTCGATGGCAGCTTCAAGTGGGTGCGAAGAAAGCAAAACTCCCTGAGCTGAGGTTTGGCCGGGACAGCGAATTCCCACAGGAACTAAGGCACACCACAACACTCAGCACCTTCCACTCTAAGTGCAAGAGATGTTGCTTTGACTTTGTCTTCCCTTAGGATCTACAGAACAGAAGAGGAGAGAATACAAGTATTAACAACCCGGTTCCTTGGAAAAAGTCTTTGGAACTCTTTAATTACCCAAGGCAATTAACTCCTTTGCTGCACATGTCATCCGAAAAACAACCCAGCCAGTGGAATAATGGCCCCTCAAACCACGTTTTCAAGGCTGGATCCAGGTCCCAGTGACCCTGGCGTTGCTTCCATACCACACCCTACATCTGGGGCTTCTCCCTGGAGGTCTCCCTGGTTGAGATCTGCCTCCATCCAGCTGCATTTATCTCATAAAAACGTGCCAGGATGGCAGCGCAGGGTTTTAGAGATGTATAAGCCTTAACATTTTAATCTGCCACCTACACTGCAGTTTATGAGTGCTGTAAATCTCGTGGTTATAATGAACTCATCTAATGATATTGCTGATGGATAAATTTACCCGGGACGAGGAACAACAGTTACTTGCAAATGAAAGGGGAGTAATTTAAAGTTTCACGTAAACACCTTTGCTGCCTTGCTTCTGACTTCTCCCAGCCTAACCCCTCTCAGGGTTTCATGACAGATGGAAAGAATGTGTGTTTGTGAGGCAACGGCTGGCTGGCCTGGAAAAGAACCTGCCTCCTTCTCCCCAGCACAGTGCTTATATAACTTGGGCACTGGAATGAAGTTTTAGGTGAAAATAGCCGTAATTTTCTGGGTCAGGAGTGCTAAATTAGGGGAATGGAGGGAAGGGATAAAGCAATGTATTAGGCAATGAAAAATGCCTACACAATGCAAAGATATTTAGACTCCTACCCTGAATTTCAATAATAATTAGGGCTGTGGCTAGTCCTGATGCTCCTAGTTCCCCCCCACCCCTAAAGCATCCCAACTTGAACCTTTTTTAAATGATCAGCAATATAAAGTACATACTGTGGTTTCAAACCTCTCATTAAGGCTCATCCCCCTGCGCTCAGGTCTGGTCTGGGCTATGTCAGTGCTAAATACCTCGGAGGACTGGGCTCAGAGACCTCAGATCCCTGCAAAGATTGGATTTGGACTTCTAAATTGCTTAAGTGCTTAAGTGCTTGGGGGAATTTTATCCTGAAACTCCTCCGTGATGAAGCCAGTTTTGAAACGAGAGCCACGGATGGTAAGCGCCGTCATTTTGGGGTTTAGGTGAGAACAGCAGGATTTTCACTGCCCGCTGCTCTAATAAAGCAAATTACTCCCATTTCTCTCCCTTTCCTTCAAGAAGGTGCTGTGAATATGCACTGGGTTGAGCTAAACACACACAGCCCCTCAGTTGTGCACACACACACACACGCACACACACACACACACACACACACACACACACACACACACACACACACACACACACACACACACACACACACACACACAGGTCTGCGAGTTCCTCCTCTGGCTTTCACTGAGTCATCAGGCTCACCAAATGTGTGAACTCACGCTATAATGTTCTCCCAGAAAAATAACAAATTGATTTCATTTTTACAGGCTACAGCATGCTATATAATTGGAGACACTGCCTTGTCAACTCAGACCGGTCTGACCCGACCAGAGACATTGCTTACAGCTGTTTACGGAGCCATAAAGTTTCCTCCTCTTTGTTTTTCCTTCCTTTTGCACTCTCTCTCTCTCTCTCTCTTTTTTTTTTTCTTTTCCCTCTAATGAATCCTACAACTACTTTTTGTTCTGGCCATAAAATACTCTTAAGGAAAATGCAGGAAGCCTTGGTTTAGAGAAGCACTTCAGCTGGTGCTTCACGCTAACACTGGAATCAATGGGGCTTGAGCACATATTTAAAACCGAGCATGTGTTTAAGGACTTTTATTGCACCCAGACAGTCAATAAGGGACTTGTTGTCACACTTGTATGTGGTTTTGTTGTTTTGTTTTTTTTTTTTGATTATCGATACCAAATTAGAGCTTTGGATTGGGCAACCTCAGGGGTTGCCTCCTTTGCAGACCCACAGCACAGCTCCGGCTGCATCGGGGATTTTGCCATTTCTCGTTGTCGCCGTGTCCAAATCTTAAACATCTGAGGAAGGGAAAACTCCTCCACTACTTTGTCAACTCTGCTGAAACTGCCAGCTAGGACTGGGCACAATATTTTTACATTACAAAAAAACCCACCCTGAAATCTTCTGAGTTTGCCACATTCGCCAGGCACTCAGAATAAGCTTAATTTTTCTGACCAATGTAAAAATAACAGTTTTAGGGAGGGTGGATTTGCAAACAATTTTACTTCATGCCAAAATCTTTTACGTTTATCTTAAAATACTCACAACCTCAAAAGTTAAGTGAAATGTTTTGATTTTTGTGGAAAAAAGGATTTCTGATCACATGCCTGATTTTGCTACCATGAAAAGGTTGCTTCACTTTGAACTAATGAACTGAAGAAAAAAAAAATCCCAAACCCAAAAGGGCTTTTCATCTACTTGCACTATCCATCAAAATACCTTCTAAGCACTCTGCAATAAATTATGGTTGTGCTTCCTTTCATATCATTCATTCATCGTGGAATCTGCTCCTCTTTTGGTCTGAAATGTCACAACGCTCCTCTCATTCAATCCCTCTGAACGACTCAAGGACTGATCAACAGGGAATCAGCTGTTCCACAGTCACAAACAGATATAAACACATCTTACACCCTCTTTGAGGACCATTTCTGTCCCAGAGTGGACTAAGGGGAATATTTGTCTGGATCTCGGTCCTCCCATATGGGAAAGGAACACGAGAGTGGGTCAGGAAAGACAAACTTCCCTCCAAAAATACATTTCAGGTCTGTATTTCAGCTTTTAGAAAAACGTGGAAAGCAGCAGAAGGCAGAGAGCTCCTCACTCTCTCTTTGGGAAGAGCTGCAGCAGGAGATGACCTGGTATTCGACAACAAAAAATCCACGCAGAGGAAAATCCGCATGAACAACGCCAGAGCCCAAAGGGAAATCAGCTCTTATTTAACACTAAAACAGCAGCAGGACTGCCATGAGACCAAAGCTCAAACTTTTTTTTTCCTGTTTATATTTTTATTTTTTTTCTCAAATGAAAATGCAATTTCTGCTCCAACAGAACAACTGGATTTTTTTTTTTCTTTTTTTTTTTTTTTTTTTGCAAAGAAACTGCTTTGCATGGGAAAAAATCCTCATGGCTCCTTGACATGTTTCAGCTAGATCTCAGTAAAATTAAGGAGGTACAGACTGATGAGTCGCTCAGAGGTACAGGAAAAATGCCAGTGGATGTCCTGGCATTTGTATACACCTTGAGAGAGAGAAAAATTCTCTCCCAAGAGATCATCTCTCACAACAGAAAGAATAACAATGGCAATAAAACCTGATGCAGAGGAAGAAGGGAAAGGTTTATTTTGCTTTACAGCCCTGACTTTTGCCATTGTCTGCGGATACCTCCTGGTTACTGAAATGGATCTGCTGGATCTCCCTCAGCCCAAAATTCATTCTGCTCTGAAGGGAACAGGCAAGGAGGTTTCAGCCGTGAGGCAGCTTAATTTTCTTGGGTTCCTAAGCAAAATCCGTCCATTTGGTTTTATAATCTGTTTTGGAGAAAGGAAGCCTTATACATATATTTATATATATTTAGATCAGGTGTTACAAACAAATTCTTCCCTGGGAGGGGGGAGAGGCCCTGGCACAGGGTGCCCAGAGAAGCTGTGGCTGCCCCTGGATCCCTGGCAGTGCCCAAGGCCAGGCTGGGCAGGGCTTGGAGCACCCTGGGCTAGTGGGAGGTGTCCCTGCCCATGGCGGGGGTGGCACTGGATGATCTTTAAGGTCCCTCCCAACCCAAACCATTCCATGATTTTATGGCTCTCAAATAACAGGCCAACCACTCTCCACATCTCTTGGCTGAAAAAAGGTGATTTATGGAAAGGTTCTTCCAGTCTTTCGAGTGATCAAGCAACAGACCCGGTCTAAATTCCAACAACACAGCCAGAGCATTATGGAACCATGTGTGCAGCACCAGACAGCACAGAGAAGGACCAAGCTGTCTTCTCCAGGCCCCTGTCCCTAAACCTGCTGCAGTCTGGTGTTCTCATACCAGGAGCCGCAGCTCGAAGAGTTTCTTATCCAAGTGGTTTGGCAGATGTGGTGCCTTGGTGTTCCTCAGAGGAACAGAATTGTTCTTCAGGGTGGAAACTTCTCGACTGGTGAGGCAGTGCCTGGATGGAAAACGTCCGGAAGGGGTCAGGCTGATGGATGGGAAAGGAACTGGGGTGAGAGAGGAAGAATCATGGAATCACAGAAACACAGAATGACCTGGGTTGGAGGGGACCTTAAAGACCATCAACTTCCAGCCCCCAGCCATGGGCAGGGACTCCTTCCACTATCCCAGGTTCTCCAAGCCCCGTCCAACCTGGCCTTGGACACTTCCAGGGATCCAGGGGCAGCCACAGCTTCTCTGGGCACCCTGTGCCAGGGCCTCCCCACCCTCACAGGGAAGAATTCCTTCCTAATATCTAATCCAGCCCTACTCTCTGTCAGTTTGAAGCCATTCCGCCTTGTCCTGTCACTCCAGACCCCCCGTCTGTCTCCATCTTTCTTGTAGCTTCCTTCAGGCCCTGGCCACAATTAGGTCACCCTGAACCCTTCTCTCGTCCAGGTTGAACCACCCCCCTTGCAGGTGGGAGGCGAAAGATTTGGAGGAAAGAAAGTGGGTAGGGAGTCCTCCTTGGAGCAGCAGAACCCCAAATCTCTGACTTGGGGGATGAAATAAGATTCCGGGCGAAGAGCAAACAACCCCTCAGTGCTGGGGGCACGGAGCCTCCGCGGAAGGGCTCGGGAATCTCTCCGGGTGGCAGGCGGCGGGAGCAGCACCTGCACATCTCCCTGAGCAGCATCCCAGCCCTAATGATTTCTTTCTGAGAGCGGCTGGGGAGCTGCAGACAGGCTGCCAGATAGTGATCGGCTCGTGGAGGGGTGATCACTATTAGGCAAAGATACCGGCTTTGACATGCAGCGAGGGAAGCGGCCAAGAATTTGGGAAAGCAATCCCAGCTTTCTGCTGCACGCTCCTCTGCCAAGATCCCTCCTGTGTTTACTTTAGAAACCAGAGACGAGCCCTCCTCTTCATAATAATAATAATAATAATAAAGCTGCAGGGTCACTCAGCTTAGCAGATGGATTCCTTCCAGCTTGGATTTCTCCGCGCTCCCTGCAGAGCTGAAGCACTGATGGATCTGGGGGATTATGCAATGTTCATAACTGGGTTTCACAGGAGATCTGAACGGTGACAAAACCAGGCTGTGGGAAGGGAGCTCCGCTGGAGACAATCAAACCCACCCATGGATCTCATGTGGGGTCTGAGGAGCCTGAGTGGCTGCAGGGACCACGCAGCCTCTGCAGAAGGAGCTCTGTCTCACCAAAGAACTGCAGGAGGCTGCTCACTCCCTGGCTTTCAGCTTTCCCATGCTCCTAGACCCTAAATACGGAATCAGAGAATCATGGAACTGCTTGTGGAGGAATGGTTTGTCTGGGAACTTCAAAGGTCATCATCTCCTCCAACCCCCTTGTCACAATCACGAATGTCTTCAACCAGGTCAGGTTGCTCAGAGCCCCATCCACCCTGACCACGGATGTTTCCAGGGATGGGACATCCACCACCTCTCCGGACAACCTGTGCCAGTGAAAATGTGTCAGAATGTGGAAAAGTAGGAATCCAAAGGAAATTTTTTTTGACTGGCCAGAAATATTTAACTGAACAAATCACTCAGGAGTTTTGCAATTGTTTGGGTTTTTTTTTGGATTAAGAAATAGGAGAATTTCCAACTGTCCATACTGCCTGGGAAAGAGAAAGTTCAGTTTTCAAGGAATTTTACAGGAATAACCTACTAAATGGTATACAGGTGCGATAACTACTGTCTTAGAGCACAACTCTGGAGTTTATTACAATGCTGAACTAATTAATTAATGGAACTCAGTTTCACAAATTATCACGGAGGTTCAGAGGAACAGAAGGATGTTTAGCAGGAATAAGAAGGGATCGGCTATTTCACACAAAGCAGGAACACCTGGAGATTTGTCACCACAAAGATGCCAGGGGTTTAAAGGTTTCAAAGCTCTTCACCTACAGGACATCACCCCGTTTACAACCAACCAGGAGGGCAGAGAGGACACTTTCTTTGGAAGGAATTGCTCAACTGCAAGGCTGAAAATGGCAGTGGAAGCAAAGCCATGAACACAAGAGCATGTTTATCCTTGATGCCACCATCAGATGTTCTCTGCCTTCTGTTCCCTTCCCTTCCCTTCCCTTCCCGTGTGTACCCACGCACGGACACACCTATTGACACATCCCTGTTTTTGGAGGCTTGATGGAACATTTCTCCGCTCTGGTGCACCCGAGCATCGAGCAGAAACATCGAGGGTGCCCTCAAGGAACTCTTCCTTACACCTCCTTTTCCTACTAATACTGACTAATAACATTTGGAAATCAGAAGCTCAGAACGAGGTGGGTCAAGTCTCCAAAAGCTGGTGAGATGTCCTGGGACATGGGAGGGTCAGTTTGGTTGAGTGCACGGGGATATTTCACACCCTTCCAGCTGCACTTGGGGTTCAAACCTGGCTCCCAAGTGCCTCAGGTTTTCTGTAGGACCCGTGCAGTGGCCTCCAGCCCCGCCTGGGTGTCTCAGGTACCACTCGGAATCCACACCAGGACTGGGAGCCTTGATGTGGCCCCCCCAGCCACGTGGGATTCAGCCCCTGCGGAAGGCTACAGACCTGAGCCAGCCATCCCACATGTCCCGTGTGTCCAGTGGGAAGAACTGGATGCAATTAGGAGACAAGGAATTCGACCTAGTCAAGATACCAGTTTCAATTAGAAGTTAAGTCATGGAGTTAAGTCCAGTTCAGTGCTGGACTCCACTGGCCACGGAAGAGTAATGCTACCTGGAAGTGCATCCCTGGAAATGTCCGAGGCCAGGTTGGACAGGGCTTGGAGCACCCTGGGAGAGTGGAAGGTGTCCCTGCCCATGGCAGGGGGTGGCACTGGATGATCCCTTCCAACCCAAAACATTCTGGGATTCTGTGATACTTCAGGTGTGAGTTACTGGCAGTGCAGGAGACCAATGGGATGAATCCCACCTTGACCTCAGGATTATTTTGTGATTAACAACGGTGATTAACAAGAGGTTTGTATTCACCTCTACCAAACCCTTTGGCCAAAGGTCTGGTTCTGAGCTCCAGGGAGACTTGCTGAGAGCACAAGGGGGGCTGCAGTGGGGTAGAAACCCCCTCCACACGAATTGTAACACATACAGGAGCAAAGACCCAAACCCAGCAATTCCCACTGTAGACCAAGGCAGGGACATTCTCAGTAGGACACAAAACTCTGGACTGAAGATTCAGCACCGTTCCAATCACCTGCCTCCTTGTTGGGATGGTTTTCCTCAGCTGGGGCAGGGGAACTGGTGAGAGGCAGTCACAAAAGCTTGGGAATTCTGCCCAGCTCCTTTCCAACAACACTGTAATCTTACGGATTCATCAACGTGTATAATTACCCAGTTAGACCACCCATTAGCTCATCTGCTCTACACCACTGGCCATGCCTGAATCACCTCCTCCAGAAAGGTGGCCACTCTTGATCCAGAGATATCGAGATGGGGAATCTACCAGTTCCTCCAGGGATGTGCTGACCCATCTTCCCTGCAGGAGCTCCTGGTGCTGCTGGAGCCAGCCTCTCACGGCAGTGATGGCAGAGAGGTTTGTACAGAAGGACTGTTGCTTTCCACCCATGGGCCTTGCAGGTGCTAATTTTGACTCTGCTGAAATCACTGGGACTTGAATCCTGTCTAGAACAGGAAGCAAGAAGAGGAAGACAGTCGGTCCCCCGTAATTTTTAACCTGGGTTTGGTTTACGTCCTTAAAAATAATAATTAGAGGCTTCACCCTCTCCCTGCAAGAGATCATTTATTGCTTCTGCTATAAAAATGGTAAGTAAATACATTGGATCTCTCCTGGAAGTGCTTGTGCTGGGCATTCACTGTAGGAGGGTGATCTCACCAAGGAATGGGGAGCTGGTGGTGGGGAGGAGGGGAAGGTTTGGGGTTTTTGAGGCTCATGGGGGAGGATGGGGACCTACCTGCCCTCCACCCCGCGCTGCTTTGCCCTCTCTCCCCACCACGCTCACCTCCTTTTCCTCTCTTGAGCAGCAAACTGCCTCTGCTGCTCGTGTTATTGACACATATTTCAAACAAGCCTGTGCAAGGGACTCGAGACACATTACATTGCACATGGTGCCCCGGGCCACACATTCGCCTCCTTACACCGACAGCACGTTTTGCTTCATAAAGAATGTGCAGGCCTTCACCTGGAGCTATTTATCTCCTCTGCTCCGAAGAAAGGAGAGAGGGAGAAAGCCCCATATGCCCACGCTGGCTGTTAACCCCGAGCTCCAAACCCCGTAAGTGGCCAAACATTGACCTCTCTGGCCATGAGGTCTGGGCCGCTGTCTGCTGACAGATCTGGATGGATGCCTGCAGTCCATTCCCCATCTTTCTGAGCACCTGCATTTAGGAAAACCCCCTTTTTTGCAACCCCACTGACCCACTCACACAGCTCCCAGCACGTGCTCCATCAGGGAGCACAACCAGAGCTCCCAGACTCCCAGATCACCCCACCCTGGAAGAGGAAGCCTATCTGGTGATTAAAAGTTGCTGATACACACCTCTTTCCAGGATCAGGGTAATCTTCCCTTGCTGTTAGCAACATTTTTTTTCCCCCCTGCTTTCTCTAAATCTTTCCATCATTGTTATTACAACGATAACAACAATAATTATTACTATTATGCCTTGAACCCGAGTCTGAGATTAGGGCTCCCATTGTGTTAAGAGCTCTGTGGAGAAGTGTCAAGGAGATGATTCCTGCTGCAGAAAGCTCATTTTCTGCATTCAGGCAGGACATGAAGGGGTGAAAGCAGCAGAAGGAAGGGGCCAGGAATGAGGTAGGATGGGAGGCAGCAGTAAGTAGAAAATGAAGAGCAGTTAGCAGAATAGCAGGAGTCAGCACTGGTGCTTTGCCTAAGCAAACCCCGCTCCTTGTCTGTGTCCACACATGTCAAATCTCGACAGGGAGAAGGGGAATGCTCCCTTGAATTTCCCAGCTGCAGAAATGTGGATTCTGGTTTTTTTTTTTTGACACAGCAGCAGGAGAGCCTTCAGCAGCTGCTCACAGCCATTGCCCCTTCTCTGGTAGACCCCTGCTCCAAATGTGTCAAATGCCCAGAAAAAAAAAACAACCCTTCCTCTGAGGCAAAACCAGGGTGGAGAACTTTCCACCACAAAACCCCCTGCACTACTCTCACCTTGAAAAGAAATACCTGCACTCCTGTCCTTCTGGGGGGCTGGAAAGCTGCCAGGGATCCGGGGCAAGGAGCTGCTAACATCGTGCCATACTAATAATTCTTCATTTCACCCACCTTTTTTTCTGTCTCTTTAGATTAGATTTGAAGTGCTGCAGGGCAGGGACTGTCTCTCGCTGTGTGCACACACGGTGCTCAGGACAAGGAACCTTTCCACTTCCTTGGAACCGGCAACTGCTAACGCATAATAATAAATAATAGGGAAGATCTCAAAAGGCGAGATGACAGCAGGCTGGCTGAGAGGGGTTGGGAGGGCTCTGAAAAATTTTTGAAAGCTTTGGTAAATGATTAAATAAAAGGACATATTTCCTGGTTTAAGGAATCAGTGCCTCTTCCTGGATTGTGATACGTGAGCACCAAACTACAACGCGAGGGGAAAAGAAAAGTCTGTTCAGGTAAAGCACGAGAAGTTTAAGAAAAGTGAATGCAATTCCCTAAGTGAACAACTCTGCTCTTACCAAATAATAATAATAATAATAATAATAATAATAATAATAATAATAATAATAATAATAATAATAATAATAATAATAATGTAGGTGAAATCCCATGGGGTGGTTTAAAAGCTGCCTATCAGCTCCCAGCACCGCTCATGAATCTCAGACTCACCCCAGTTTCCCAAAGACAAACTGAGAAGAGTGGGAAATTGTGAATGTAAATTAGAGCACAATAAGGCAGATAAGTGATAAGGAAGGCCCGCAGTGGATAATCCATGGTTAGTGGTGCTAAGAACATGAGGATGACCGATAAATAATTGTTTAATGTGTTGTTCGAGAACGTACAGAGATATTCACACACACATTTGTAGTCCCTAATAATACATTAACCTCCTGTAGATAAACAAGGAGATAAAGAAGGAAGGGAATCTCGGATATTTCTGGATAACTACTGTTAACATTTGTAATAAATCTCCAAGTGATGATGGAAAACAAGAGAATGCCAAATAGGTTAAGAATCCACTGTGCTGTTAGAGAGCAAATGGATAACTGTAAATCTGTTATCTGGCCCAAAAGGGAAATGGATGATACAAGACTGAACCCACAGAGGATGGAAAAGTTGTCATATAATTAGTGGTAGTAACCACAGTTCTATGGAAAACTAATTTCATGTAATTTTGAAATGAGATTGTTAAACAGAGGTGATAAAAGTGGTGATGATACAGCATTTTTAGTCAGAATATAAAGAAAATGAGTGAATAAAGAATTCAAAGTGGCCATATTTAGGATAAGCACAGTACAAAAGAAACACATGGGGAGCTGACAACTCCCCAGTGTCACTGCCAAGCGAGAGCCATCAAATGAGGCCGTTTTTAACAGGAACTCCCTGAGATCATCTCACTGCTATTTAACTTTCTTACCAACGGTCCAAAAAACTTCACCACATCGTTCCTGAAAAAGCCTGACGGACGTGGAAATAGTGGAGGAGTGAGAGTGAAGGACACGGACAGGGCAGCAGCACGAAGAGAGGGGTGAGGGCGTCACCACCTAAAGCCACTGCCATGCCCCAGGTGCCAAGCCAGGCTTGTGGGAGTGGCAGAAGCCACGTGAAGGCTCCAAGAGGATGTGGGGATTTGGGGATTGAGGCCCAGGATGGGAATCCTGAGCACAGCAGGGCTGGAGAGTGAGCCCAGAGGAAGGGGGAATAACCCCAGCACCCAGCACTGGGGAGGACAGCACCCAAAATGCCACATCCAGATGTACTGAAAAGCTGGAGAAGGCCTGGGAAAGCAGAAAGACGTCCAAATCTGAGAGGAATGATTGATTTATGCCATCTGCTGCATCACCCTTCCCTTCACAGATGAGGATATTGCACGCGGGACTGAAGCAAGTCACATACAGAGACACTTTGAGTATCACCAAACTTCTCTCTGGTGCTCAGAACTAGAGTTTTAACCCAAATTATTCATTCCTTTCTGGAGCTTTGACATTACAGTAGGTTCCAATAAATTCCTCTAAGGTTTAAGAGCAGAGGTCTGAATGTGAGCTACAGGAATTTTAGGAAATGCCACTGGCAGCAGCTTTCTGAATGCTCCAACTCAAACAGGGGTTGTTAGACCTGACAAAGGAGCCACCAGGTGCAGCTCTCATGGTCCTAATGGTCCTGAAGATACAGAGTCATACCAAGATTTCCTCGGAGGTTTCCCACCCAAGTAGTGACTCAAGCTCCTCATTGTTTTCGGGAAGGAATCTGACACGATCAGGCCCGAGATGATCCACGGCTCCAGGCCATGGAGTCCCCTATCACCGGGCACTGTAAAATTCTCTGATCAGAGGAGCGCTCCCCACAAGCCCTCAAAGGGCTGAGTACCAAGTTCTGCCGTAGACAATGGGATGTAATATATCTACAACCATATAAATAGCGAGCTGGATGAGGCTTGGATAAGATCATGGCTTTACAATGCTGCCCCTCCTGCTTTTAACCCATCCCAGCGTTGGCTGAAACTGGGATGTGGCAAGCCTCGAAGGGATTTATGCCTTGGAATTACCAGCCTTCTCCAGCCTTACAGGAATAAGGATGTTGATTCTCACCAGCAAATTGCTCCCACTCAGCACTGACTTTCCTCCTTGATCCTTTCAGCACCACCTTTTTGTTGAAAGCATCTAATCACTTATCAGCAAGGGTCTTCAACTAAAAACGCTGTTTGGGAACACCTTGGCTGCGGCCCTTTCATTCATTGTCCAGCAGCATCCTGCTCAACAAAGGCTTTGGCAGCCAGGACTTTCCTGTAAGCGAGACTCCACTCACTTTGGGTCATCGTTGTGAAAGACACCCTGTGCCAGCACCAGGGGAGGAATTGCCTTGCTGCAATTCCGATGCTGCTTGCTGTGACAGGACAGAAATGTCTCTTGGGTACCCAGAATTTGGTTGGCGCCAGAGCTCTGGGAACAGACTGAAAGGCGTGGGTTGTTTTTGGATGAATCATGTTTTTAATCATCAAACACTGCCAATCAGAACTGCAGCAGATTTTCCCCAGAATTTTTTTTTTTTTGTGTGTGTGTGTGTGTGTTTTACCTTAAGAGTGATAATTTCAATTTCAGGCTCGCAACCCTGGATTAAGCTCACATAGGAACCTCAGGAGCGCTGAGCAACAAAAATTCCCAGCCCTCTTGTTGGAGATGGAGAACCTTCAGCATGGACAGACTGGGTGGGTTATGAAACTGTCCCAACATTAGATTTGAGATAATCATCATTCCAGCGTGCACACGGATCAATCCTATCACTAAATTACTTTAATTAGGAGAGAAGGTGATGCGGTTATTAAGGTGTGAGCACGGGACTGTGGACTTGGGGCATTTCGGTTTGCCTCAATTTCCTGCCTGTGAAGTGGGAATAGTATCACTATTCCATTAATGGAAACCGCCATCCCATTAGGGAATTAAGGACAAAGCTGTTGACATGTAGATGGTGGATTATTAATGAATGAGCTGTATTTCAGTGATAGACTGCTGATGGATCAGTGGGTGTATGTTCTTTAGAAGAGCTGCAGAGGTGCACGTCCTGTCTCTGCCTACAACCAGATATTTGTCAGTGGTTATGAAAACCTCACTTCCAAGCCACTGTGGCACCTATAAACATGATTTTGGGTGAGGGAGGCTTCACTTCTACTTCTATTTAGGAATCTCCCCACTTCATCCATAAATTTTCTCCTTTTAATCTTTGGAACAGCACCAAACGCTGTTGTTTTCTGCATTTCCACTCAAGTCTTGTCTGATCATTGAGGTTTTTTTAGGTTTTCAACCTTTCAACTCACTCTACTAAACAGGGCAGGTGGTGAGAAGCTGGAAACTTCCTTTTCTCCCTCCTGGGTCAATTCCATTTGTTCCTGATTTACCCAGTGCCCTAGCTGAGAGATGGATCAATGAGACACAAGCAAAAATGTAAGGACAGGATGTCCCACGTGCTTAAACATGTGGTTAAGTGTTTGGCTCAGTCGAAGTTTTCATAAGGATTAGATTTAATGCAAGGAAAATGAGTAATCCCACGCATGACCCAGGTTTCCCTGCGTTAGATGCTGTCACGTTGGACCCTACTCTGAAGAAACTGCCCTTCCAAGTGTTTTACGACTTCCCTAATTTAAAAACATTAAAACCTCCAAGAATTTTAATAAATAAATAAGCAAACCAGAACCAAAACCAACAAAACCCCTCTCAGGTAAAACTTCCAATAAATCCATGTTCAGCTCTACTTTACCAACCATAACTATCCACTGAGGGATTTCACTCAAGACTTGTTTACTGAGGGTATTATTTATTCATTTCAGTTGCTAAACTGACAAAGATCTGTAGGGATGCTTTAGCAGTAGTAGACAAAATCGGGTGTGCAGAAGGAAGCCTCGATCCGTAGCCTGATCCAAAATCTGTTCCAGAGTAAGAGATTTCCAATAAAAAGACGTCCAGGAAACCTCTGCCTCTCCAGCTGGGTGGAGCTGACTCGAAGGAGTGCCCAAACAGGAGGACAAAACAATGTCCTGAGTTAGGAAATGAGAGCAGGGAGGTGACACAGTTGTGTCTTTGCACAATGTGTGCATTTAACATGTTTTCACCTATTCTTTCTATTCCAGCATCTTCTTAAATGATGGCCAACAGGAAAAATCCAGGGAAAACCACAAGCAGGAAGCTCACATGAGCCCAGGGAAGACTCAGCCCATCGTTGTCTAAGATTTGGTGCTCACAGAGCTGAAGACAAAAGCCCTGAGCAGATTTGCCTCCAAGAGAATCACACAAACACGGCCCAGATTAGATCCTCGAGCCTCATACTCACTTTAAACTTTTGCATTCATCCACTGTTGCATGTGGTTTGTACATTACCAGTGTCTACTTTTATCAGCTCCCCTTTAAAACCACTCGGGAGCTTCTGTTTGTGGGGTTTTTTTAGCATATGTGGAAAGAAACCAGTGGGGCAGCCAAGTCGAGCCTCTAATTTTTGAGAGTATCAGTCTTCAGGTTGCCTGTTCTGCTGTTTCTCCTCTTTTTCACAGAGGCAGGTAAGGAATTGGGGTCAGGCTGTTCCTTGGGAGAACAGGCTGTCCTCACCTGGAGCTCAGCTCCTGAAGATTGGAAACCAAGAGGCGTTTTGCCTGTTCCCTTCATCGCACGAGCATCACTTCAATGTGCTTTGAGCGAAATCAGCATTTCCTGGACAGAGCTGGCTTCGGAGGGCTTCAGATAAAGTAAATCAGGATCCTGCTCATGTTTTTACACCCTGAGCCCTGTGCAGAGCTGCTGGCAGCTCTTGGATACCCGGGGCAGACGAGATCAACTTAGTGCGCAACCAAGATCTGGGATTTGATCAAAGTGAGGAGATAAGGATCCCAAAGGCCAACTTTATGGCTCTGTTACTGATAAGGTGGCAGAGCAGGGACTAATCTAGATACCAGCATAATTGATAATAACCTTGGAGCTTCTCGAGCTGTTTAAGGGCCCAGGAATCCGGGGAATGCTGCTGCATGGCAGAATTCCTGCCGTGTGCCTGACACAGTTCCTACCTCGGGCTGTGAGAGGAGGTATTGGGTCAATGCTGAGCAAAAGGATTCCTTCAGCCCCAAATGTTGTGTGCCTCAGGTCTTAGCTCCTCCTGCACCCCCAATCCTGGGATACCGCACCGTGAAGGCGAAGAAAAACGCGCGTCTCTCTTGGATAATTCAGCACCTGGGAGACAATCCAAATCCACCGGGCAAACTCACATCTCGGAGCTGCGTGTCACACCTCAGCCTGGAATCAAACAGCTCTCAGTAGCTATGGGAAAATATGCAAACAGTGACTTCCAGCTGAGACAAGTTCAGCACAGCTCGGCCAGCAGGGTGGAGGCTCCATTTTTTGGCTCACCTAATGGAGTTACAGCCTAAGGACCACGAGAGTCCCCGTGCAACCAGCCACCAAGTCCAGCCAGGGCTGGGAGAAGGAGTGGAGAGAGAGGATCTCTGGGTGGATCTGGCTGCCAGCTGGATGGATGGGAAGTGTGAGATCCTGCTCCCGAGCTTGTCTCAGCTGGAAGGAGCTCACCACAGACATAACTCATCCCGGCTCTGTCCTTTCCGTGCAAATCCGATCCCAAGGCGTTCTGGAGCAGCACATAACAACGCTGCTGGAATCCAGGGATCTCTATCAGCTCCCTGGGAAGACAGGTGCTCAGGTGGGGTCAAACAGCACTCCTGGACTTTCAGAAGGCCAGGACTCAGGTCCTTAACAGCATTTAGCAGCCAGTCTGTCCCTAAAGATACCAACCCCACCTTGGCTGCCATGACAAAACCTTTCCTTGTTCCTCCCAGCTGCATTTACACAGGGGTCTGATGGCAACTCCACAGCCAAGAGCACCCCGGGATTCCATCACACTCCTGGAGACCCCAAAAATCAGTTTACAAGTTCCACATGCCCTTCTTCTATCAGTATTGTGTCAGGTCAGTCAAAAAACCCCGACTCTTTGTCCATATATGTGCATTTTTTGGCCATTTCACATGGTTCTGTGAGGAGCACTCTTCTCAAACACCAAATCTTTGATTAAGGAACATGCGGGCTGCTTATCAGCAGGGTGCTAAAGAGAGAAGTGGCACAGTCCTAAAACAGTGTTGATGCCGAGAGTCTTTTACATCTGTTGTAGGTACGGCCCTTTCACACCCTTCAATAATGGGGAGTTGAGAAATGTCCACCTCACACACTGAGGGTGTGTCCCAAGGAGGGGAATGCCTGTGTCCTACTCCTCTGAGCGGCACCAGATCAATTCTTCACTTCATCCTCACTCAGGAAAGTCTGAAGGACAGTATTGATCTGAGCTTAGGGGCTCTGACAAAGAATTACCTCATGCACTCAGGAACTTCTCAAAGGCTCATTTGCACTCAAGTAGGACCCATCTCACCGAACAAAAACCACCTAAAATGTAGTTACCTAAATGCAGTCTGACCTTTCACCCAGTTCCTACCAGAGCTGGTGAAAGGAAAGGCTCTTTCAGGCAGCAACCCAACCATATCTCAGTTATGACAACACGAGTGAGAGAACTCCTATTTCTGGAATCACAGAATAGTTTGTGTTGGAAGGGGCTGTCTCTTCTCTCCAACCCCTCTGCCATGACCAGGGACATCTTCAAGCACGTGGGGCTGTTCAGAGCCCAGTCCAACCTGGCCTTGAATGTTCCCAGGGATGGGTTATCCACATGTCTGGGAAACCTGTGCAGCATCCCACCACTTTCATCAGAAAACATTCATTCCTTGTACCTAATCTGAATCAAGCCTCTCTTAGTTTAAAAACATTGTCCCTTGTCCTATCTCAGCTGGTCCTGCTAAAAACTTTGTCCCCACCTTTGCTGCAAACCCCTTCAGGCACTTGAAGGGGCTCTAAGGTCTCCTTAGACCTTCTCTTCTCCAAGCTGAGCAATCCCAGCTCCCTCAGCCTGTCTCCAGCCCTCTCAGCATTTCTGTGGCCTCCTCTGGCCCTGCTCCTGTGCTGAGGACTCCAGAGCTGGAGGCAACATTCCAGCTGGGGGCTCCTGGGGGTACAGTAGAGAGGAAGCATCACCTCCCTCGCCTGTGGGGATACAGCCCTGGATTTCTGGGCCGCAAGTGCACGTGGCTGGGTTAAATCCAGCCCCTCACCCACCAGCAGCCCCAAATTCAACTCGCCAGGGCTGCTCTCAATCCCTTCATCCCCAGCCTGGACTGATCCCAGGGTTTGCCCGGGTCTAGGAACTTGCACCGGCTCTGCTGAACCTCAAGAGTTTCCCACAGGTCACCTCTGGAGCTTGTCCAGGTCCCTGTGGATGTCATCCTTTCCCTCCACCGTGCCACCTGTGCCACCCAGGTTGGTGTTGTCTGCAGAGGGTGCCCTCGATCCCACTGTCCTTGTCACTGATAAAGGAATTAAACAGCACTGGACACAACACAGACCCCTGAGGGACCCCGAGGGTCACTGATCTCCATGTGGACATGGAGCCACTGACCACCACCCTCTGGATGTGACCATCCAAACATGCCCCTATCACTAAACACTCCACCCATCAAATCCACGCCTCTCCAGTTTGGAGGGAAGGATGTTGTGGGCACTGAATGCAGCTGCTGATCAGGTTAGGAGATGAGTTTCATGATTAACTTGAAGACACTCAAACCTGGTCACAGCAAATTATTGCAGTCAGTGGGAAGTTACAATTTTACAGTTTGTTATCCCTGGTACACAAAGTCCAGAATTGGCAGTTTCACCATTTTGTATCTAAACAAGTGAATGTCCAAGTCCTGAGGCTGAGGCACAGATAAATGAGAGTCCATCCAGTCATATTCTGAATTCCAACCCTTCCACTGCCTCTCCCATGTCTTTGGATTCTGCAACAGCTTCACCAAAGTCCAGGGCAGCTCTGGAGATTCACACCAGCTGAAGATAAGCCCTCACTGAGTTGCAGTAAAATGTCACTCAGTTGGTTCACCCAGCCATAAAACAGAAACCTCCATCACACACTCCCATGGTCCTGCCTGGGATCGTGTTGAACAAATCAAATGATGATACCTCCATCATTTTAACACCACTCCTCTGCACTGACATTCCAGAGCATCCAGGCAAGTCGTCTTCCCTGATATTTAACTGATATCCCCTTTCTTTCCTTCTCCTAGTTATGCTCCTGGTACCCCGTGGAATGATCCCTCTTTGCTTTCCTCTACCCCATACACCTGACAAATGTTCAAGAGCTATTATCCTAACGTTCTTTGGCCCAGATTAGTACTTAGAGCTAATCTTTGCTCATCAGCATCAGTCCTTCCAGCCCTCTGGCTCTTTGACTACCCTCCAGTTTGTCAATACCTTCCTGGCACGAGCGCGGGATGGAACCCGGCAGTCCGGGTGCGCCCGCTCCGGAGCCGTATCACCCCATCAGCCCCGTCCCCGGGCTCACAGCACTGGCTCATGTGGGTTCTCCTCGCCTGTCACCTCTCATTTCACACTCGGGCTGAGGGGTGCGTGCCTGTGCAGCGCCGATCCCCTCCCGTGGATCCGCGCGGAGTTGTGCGCGTCGGCATGGCAACGCTTTTCAGAAACGTGGAGGCCGGGGCTCTGCCTCCCTCTGTTTACTCACCAAGGTGACGAGAAGCAAGGTATTGGCACACAATGAATGAGATCAAGTAATTCACAAGTTGCTGCCTGCCAGCAGAGCTGCTGCAACTGTCCATGCGTGCGCTCCGAGCCTCCACCAGGACAGCGAGGCTTAAATCTCTTCCTATGCCCTTGACATTGGATTAAGCTGGGGTCATGCACAGGTGTTGCAGTGCTGCAGAGGGCTGCGAACGTGTCAGGCCGCAGCAGCTCCGCTGCAATCAGTCATCTGAGGATGATGCGTTTTTTTATCACAAAGGATGTGCCTGTCTTTAGCGCAGCTGCTTCTGGTAGTAAATTGAAGATTATCCCGTGTAACGCCACAACTCATCCTTCTAGGTAAGACAAACATCCTAATTTTCTTCTCCAACAATAATCAGACCCAGATCTAAATCAGTACTACTCGATTACCCTTGAAAGTGAGAACTACTTAAAGTCAATTTAGAATCGGTGACTGGTAGCAGGCTGCCAGTGTTGGGAACTGTGGGCTTTCCTCACCTCCACACATCAAAGTGAACTTCCACCTCCCTGAACATTGGCTCAACCTGATCCAAATCAGCTGAACCAAAACACAGGAGGTTGGTCATTCTTTTCTTTCATATTTTCATGTTGCCCAGGGAAGTTGTGGATGCCCCAGCTCTGGAAGTTCTCAAGGCTGGGTTGGAAAGGCCTTGAGCAACCTGGCCTGGTGGGAGGTGTCCCTGCCCGTGGTGGGGGGAATTGGGACTGGAGGATAATCCTTAAGATTCATTCCAACCCTTTAACATTCTAGAATTCTCTAATTCTGTATTTCATCCCCCTGACTCCACGATCAACAACTCCCTGTGATCACCAAGACCTCCATGGCCAGGCTAGCAGAGCTCTCAGCCATCATTCCCATTATTCCCAGGGTAGATCTTCACCACTGCACATAATTTATCTGACCTTGCTTTACATAACACCTTTTTTAGTCAGGAAGCAGACATTGCAAAGCAAACCTCCCAACAGCTGCCTGTTGGGAGAAATTGTGTGTGCCTGCTTGAAATTCTCTGGATATTTTTTTTTCCCCCCTTAGTTTATCACATGTTGAATTCTCAGGCTTGGAATTCAACTGCTCGAGCACAGGTGTGTTGAGCACCATCTGAGGTGCTTTCCAGCATCCACCCAGCTCCAGCCTGCCTCCCTAAATCCTGTGGATTCCTGAGGTGACACAAAACATCCCTTTGGATGACACTGCGCGCTCCTGCATTCACAGCTACAGGGGACCTCAAATCTCCACTGACTTGGATCACTCGCTAGGCACTGACAGTGTAGAAAGCCAAATGAAAATATCTGGATCTGAAGCCCAGGAATCAGAATTACCTAAATATTTCCATGTGAAAAACCTTATAGAGATACTTACACAAGACAAGACCATGAGGGACCTGTGGGAAAGCTGCACATGGACTCCAGGGGAATCCCAAATGGCTTTAATCACCTACATTTAGCCAAATGTATCAAACTCTCAGGGAGGGCTATCACTGTTCTGTTTGGAAATTCACTGTTTCCACAGGACCTAAAGTGTTTTAGTCCTTTTCCCTGCTTAGGATTGTACAAGAAATTAGGAATCCCAAAACCGAGATTATGGAAAGGACTACCTGTGTTAGGGAAGGAAACTTGGAAAAGGTTATCTATGTTAGGGAAAGGAAACTTGCAGCATTGTACAGGCTATTGAAAGATACTGATTTAAAAGAGTAAATAAGGGCTTGGGCCATTATTTCTACAGCTCAAAGCCTCTTCATTCATCTCCTGTGCGCTCAGTACCTTGGAACTTGACCAGTTCTATGATTTTGGCTCACATGAAGGCAGGAATTGCACCCTGCAGAGAATTTCCAGTTCTCTGAGTCATCATAAACACCTATAAAACATATAGAAATCGCTAATGATTTACCTACACGGGACAGCATCGCAGAGCAACCAGGAGTGGAAGTGTATTCCTACCTAGTCCTCCACAAACCCTGAAATACAAACAGTCAGCAGCATTTGAATGATCTGCAGCAGAATGTCTCAAAGTAACTCATTCTCCTTTGAAAGCTGCTCCATATTTAGGCCATAGTTTCTGAGATCTGTGGGACTGGCAGGTCTGACATTGGATCTGTGGGAGACCTGAGGCCTTTTGAGAGGCAGGTGGAGGCTTCTTGGATGGCACAAGATGCTCATGATCTGCGACAAAATCGACTGATAAAATTATAAACGGGAGGTGAGATCCATTTGTCGAGCTGACGACCTCGAGCAGGCATGGAGTGGTCTCCACCTGAGCGAGTCATCCAGCTTTCCCTCTCAGCAATTAAGAGAATTAAGAAACACCATTTGAGGCCACAGTTCAAGGTGTTTTCACAACATTTTTTTTTTTACCATCTTTAGGGTGAGAATCCTGTCTCACTACAGTCACCCATTTCTCCTCCTTATCGACAACAGAGGAGACAGGAAAAGACGTCTCTGTTGCAGATGTCTGAGCGTGGATGTCCTGGAGCACGTCCTGGAGGAATCAGCGCTCAGACACCGCCGCACGATAAATCCCCGTCTCCACTTAGGGCTCAATCTCATGGTCAAGCAAGCGGAGCTCAAATTACTGCCTAGTGCTAGTTGACCCACAGCAATCCTACATATGTGAATCCCTAGCCTACAGCAAATGCTGGCGAATGTGATTTAAATTAACCCTTTTTTATTGTGGGTAAGCAAAGTCTAATTACCTCACTTGCTGCAGGCGAGCCGCGAGCACGCAGACAGGTACCAAGGGTCAGCTGATGTGTGGTAACTTGCTGCACCGCAGAAACTCGATCAGGAGTTTAATTTGCTAGAACTTCCACACACAGGCAAACCCTTAGACCTGGATTCTAATTTCTCCCAAAGCCTCGGGCAGTACAAAACTGGCTAAAAGTTGTGTTAAGGAGAGGGAGAGGTCACAGCGGTGCCCCTCCGTGCTGGGAGGTGCCGCGACACGGTGGACATCAGTACTGCTCCAAACCCCTCCATTTGGTACAAATCTAACAGTGGTAACAATTAAAAAAATCCCTAAATTGCTTGATCTTTTTCCAGCTTAAAGCATCAAGAGCTGCTTGTATCAAAGAGCAGCAGATCTCTTTCACCAGAGGCGGCCAGCATCTCTTACAACGGAGCCGTGCCGAATAGAAAACAATAAAAGACATTTATTTCTCACAAATAAACCAGTTTTTAGGTAGTTTAATAGGACTTTTGCTTCTGAGGCAGGAAACAACAAATGAACGTCACCAAAGGTCCTGAGTCTTAGGTACCACGACACTCCAATCACATCTAAGTCATGTCTAAGTCACAAACTCAACCTCTTTGTTGTTAGAAGAGACAACTTTCAAGAGGGACACTGAGAATTTTACTCTCCCACCCCACCTCTGCTCTCTGCCACCAAGACAGACGTGATCAGCAGTGTTATGACCACCAGCAGAGCCCTGCTCAGCTCACCAGCCTGGGGCAGAACACAGGAACGCTTCGTTCCCGGACCTCCAGCGATCCACGGGGTCCATAGGACACTCCTGAAATTACCTGCTCCAAGTAATCTTTAAGTGACAAACTCCCAACCAGATGCTTGGATTACATGAAGCATTTTTTCCCAACTTGGAAGTGAAATGGGAACCAGTGACGGTTCGCTGAAACCAGCCAGACTCAGCTCAGAAGTGGACCTGAAGTGTGGTGAAGTCGATGAATCCCCAGCTGGCCAAATCTATGAAGAGAAAGGATGGATTCTCACACCCTGCTGACATCTTCAAGATCTCAGCTCAAAGCTCTTCCCAAAAAATGCGTTTAAGTCCAATTTTTTGGGGTGAATAGGGGAAAATGTGGTGGAATCCTCACTGCAATCCTAAAAAATGAGCCCACAGACCTTTACACCCCAGACCCACTTTCAAATGGGTCGAATTATCAACCACTAAAGCTGGAATTTCCTGGAATGGGACTCAGTTCACAGACTGAGACAAACACAGATATCTGCACACAAAAATGTCCTTCTGCCCTTACTGAATCCACTGTACACAGAATATTTGGCAATTAAACCTTATCTATGCAGGACTGCAGGGGACCCCGGTCACCTCTGGGACCAAGCTCTCCGTATTTATAAGAAATCCCTGGAAATACGGACCCATTTTATGCTAAAGAGCTGAGCTTGCTACTTCCACCATTCCCTGTGACTTCCTAAATAAGGCATGGACTGCACTGCACCAACAAATGAAGGAGCTTCTTAAATCCTAGGGGGAACACAATGCGAAGAAAAGCAAAGGGAAAAGTGTTCAGACATTGTGGAGTTACAGTAAAAGTAAAAAGTAGATGGATGTTTCAATTAGAGAAAAAAGAGGTCAATTCTGTTCAAATTTTGCAGAGCTGAAACTCTGCATTAACTCGGAGACTCAGTTGCAATCACTTTGCCGTAACGGTAAGAATGGGATAATCATCATAAAAAACCAAATTGCCATGGAACTCTGGAGGTCACTGGAGACCAGACCCGCACTCTGCAAAGCCACGTGAGTGGTGATCACATCCCTCATTTGCTCAGGATGTTCTGGGGAAACCTCCCCGTTTCCAGGTGGCCTCCTCTGAACACACATCCACAGAAGCCCAATGAAACACCGAGGTTTGCTCTCATGAAACCAGAGATTTTCTCACTGGAGAGGTTTGCAGCAGAGCAGAGCAAGAAGGAAGCTTCCAGAGCATGGTTAGAAAGTTCCCTGGAGTCAGGGTTGCCGGAGGATTAGCACAATTAGATTTTGGGAGGACGTGTAGGTACTAGCAAACTTCTCAAGCCACGACTTTGTGCAAGCAGCTCCCGCAGCTTCCTCATCCACAAGGAGCTCAGGGTTCACCTCTGTAATATCATTAGTGTGACATTCGTCACCTGCTGTCCCCATCCCCCAGGCCATGGAGCTGTGCCAGTTCACACCATTCCAGCCTTAAACAGGTTCTCAAGGCAGGACTTCAATAGATTTGCAAAGAAAAAAAAAAAAAAACCCTCTGGATTCACCAGGACTGGAATTTCACACATTCTCATGGCAGAAACCAATGTTCAATGGAGTTCATCTAATCTCTCTGGAACACCTTAAAGTTGGGAATTCAATTAATGATATCACCCAGAACCTCTCTGACCTCATACCAGAATCATCAGGACCACAGAAGAGCAACTTGCTCTGTCCTAAGATAAATGGCTAGAATAGGTGGGATTGAATTGCCCTCTGAGGGAGTTAGTCCCTAAAACAGGGTTCTGCATGGAAGTTATAAACCAGATGTTTAATTTCGGATGACAAAATCTTGCCAAAATGAATCGCATCCTTGTCCTGAGCCACAGACACACACAAAAACCATCCAACAGCGAGTTCAGAGGGAGAGGTTTTTAAATCACCTCTCAGCTTGGTTTTAAATTAAAAGGAAAAAGATTTAGATGAGATATTGGGAGGAAATTCTTGACTGTGAGGGTGGTGAGGCCCTGGAACAGGTTTCCAAGAGAAACTGTGGATGTCCCATCCCTGGAAGTGCCCAAGGCCAGGCTGGACGGGGCTTGGAGAAACCTGGGATAGCAGAAGGTGTCCCTGCCCATGGCAGGGGACTGGAATGAGATTATCTTTGAGGTCCCTTCCAATTAAACCCTTTCGATATTTCTATTATTTCTGTGATTCTGCAGTTAACAAACAGTCAGCAACTCAATATTTCTCCAAAACAGTCAAAGCTCTACCAAGCCATTGGTCAGTGACAAATCATGAGCCGCCCTCTGCAGGGTGCAGTGACGAAAAATCGCTTCTATTTTCTGTACAAAGTCTTGGTTGTCCCCATCACAGCCATAAATGGTTATACAGGTCTGGTAACAACACTCCAGTCCTAAAGAAAAATGTGAATTAGCAGACCTGAGGTCAGCAACCCTTTCCTAGAGTGGCCAGACCCAGCTGCTCCAGAAAAAACTTTAAGTGCCCTCCCTGCAGAGGATGTTCGTGGAACTCCATTTCCTTGCAAAAATCTTATTCCCGTCTTCATTAGCCAGATGTCACCTTAAGCACAGAAATAAAATTCCCCAAATACTCTTGTTATTAACTACAACAATCCTGAATATTTGCAATAACTCTGCAAATACTGCCGGGAAAAAATGTATTGAAAAATGCTGTGTTTAAATTGGAAGAGCTTGAAGAAGATGATTTGGGTCTTTTACCTCTTTTCTCCAGGCAAAATCAACAAGGAAAGTGAAGGACCTGACAAACACTTCAGGTTTCTCATCAGCCTCTCTTAAAATAGGGATAAAAACCTCCCAGACACCAGCTGGCATCACATCAATGATATTTGTGGGGTGTTCAGGCACCCAGTCATCCCTCCCAACTTAACCTGTCTAAAAGGGAGGTGTTTAGGCTGTTTCTAGAGTGGATGGAGAAAGATAGGCAGCTCCAGACAGTGATTCATCACATCCACCAGAAAGATCCCAATCTCAGGAAGGGTGAATCGCCCTCAGAAGGTGCCCAACTTTCTAAGATGGTTGGCTCAGATAGTTGAGCATTAGATGGCTAAAATTAAGTGAGTGGATTCAGTCCAGAGGTCTCTTAGGGGAGGTTCTGTCACCCACCAGAGCACAGACACAACTCCTTGTGTGCTCGGAGACAGAAGGAGTGCTCAGACATTCCGAGAAAACCCTGCTTTCAAAGCAGAGCTGTCCCCAGTTGGTGCAACGCTTCCTCAAGGATGAATTGAATCTTCCCCACCTCGCTCGAAAGGAGATGCCTCAGATAAGTTGAGTCAGCCTTTGGGATCACTGTGAGACAAAGTCCCAGCCCACAAGCAAGTGGGTTGTTAGTTTTGGGGGTATTATTTTTTTTTTTCTGACTGGAACATTCAGTCCAGTTCTTGGAATATTTTAAAGGCATTTTCCCTTGCTCTGTCCTCGGGCTCGTCCACAGCCACGCTGCGCCTGCCCCTAGGCAAGGTTTCTATCTACGCAGCACTGGAAGACTCACAGACCACTATTCCCAGGTCTTCCCTTCAGAACGCTTCGTGACCATTTCCCAGGCCTCTGGAAAGCACTTGGAAAAGCACCTGGTGACCTCAAGGCAACCTGGGAACATTGCTCATCCCACAACCACACCGTCCCGGCTAAAGAGCGTTTTATGTGCCTGACTTCATATCTCCACATGTTTAAATCTCTTCAGGGCTCGGGAGCTGGCTGTGAGAAACAGGAATATTAATATTCTGTCAGTGCCCAGAAGGTCTCTGACTATGAGGCAAGCAAAGCTGGTGTGGTGTCTGTAGATTATCTGCCCTTGCTGGCTGATCCTGGCCCCCAAGACCTCAAGGACCTCAAGTTCCCTGCCAAAACAGCGCAGCGGAGTCAATCTCAGCAAATCCTTCCTGGCAAACCAAGGATGAACTGAAATAATTGTAATTTGAAGTGGAGAAATGGCAAAATTGTGGTTTATGTAAAGCAGAGGAGTTTGATTTTTATTTTTCGGGATGGCTTTTCAAGGGTACTGAGGTTAGAGGCACAGGCCCAAGTTACTGGGAGTCAAACCAGGGTGTGAGCCATGTGAAAACCCATATGAACGTTCTTACCCCCTGGTAAATATGAACCATCTCGTGTTTATTGCAGGGAAAGAGCATTCACACGGGCAGTTACCACAGAAAAACTGGCATCTGATGAGTTCACACCCTAACTTACCTCGTGGTAATTTGTTCAGGTGCCCATCCCCTAAGGTGCCATTCCCAAAGTGAAGTTGGAGGACGCAATGTCCCCTTTATACTCAAGAGTCAGCAACTCGGTGGTTATGGCACCTACCCATGGGATGGGAAAATGAGCTTCACAAGTTTCCTCTGCTCGATTCGGAGCAGGGTTTTGAACCCAAGTTTCCCAAATCTCAGCAGCACGCCCTCGCCAACGGATGATGCTGTTCCCCAGAACTAATAAATCAATTATTCACATTGATTGAGGCTTGGCCAACACTGGGGATTCAGCCAGGAACCTGTGGAGCTTGGAGCTCTCAACACCCATCGTAGCTGAGAGCTGGGTGCAGGTCAGGATACGCGGCTCACGGATGGATTCTGCGAGTTCTGAAGGATACAACACCAGAGTTCTGAAATTCTGCCTTTGCATGCCCCAAAACCCCATCCAGCTCCAAGCCAAGTTTTGCTGCACGTTGTCAGATATGTGCAAGCCTTAACCGGGCTCCTTCTCTCCCCTGCACTGGGATGGGGGAGATGGGACTGAGATATGCCTGTAATTTCCATACGTTATTACTGCGTGTCCCTGATAGCGCGGATAAAAACGCGCTGCGTATCAGCCCAGCACAGGAAAGACTCTCCCTGCTCCCAGGCTCCATCTCAACCCCTGCGACCCAGCCTGGTGCCCGAGCACAGAAAATGAACAGATCTGCCCCGGTATTTAAGGATAAACACCAAGCAAACACGGCACTTCCCTGGCCCAGAATCAAAGGGTGAAGCAACTGGAAGGATCAGGACCTAAAGGAGCTCAGAGTCTTAAGACGTGAGACAAAGGAATTGCTCCAAAGCAGCATTTTCCTGGCCCAGAATCAAGGTGTGAAGCAACTTGTAGGCTCCTGAAGGATCTCAGAGTCCAAGACACAAGACAAATAGGCTGTCCCAAAGTCTGTTACAGTCAAAGGACGATTTCCTTTGAGTTCCAGCTGTTTTTGGAGCAGAAGCCAAAGCCAAGAAGAGGGATATGTGATCTACCTGTCTATGCATATACACATAGACACACGTATTATAGATGTATTGAACCACCTTCCTTCATAATAAATACTTCTTGTCTCCAAAGAATCCTCACAGGAGGTGTTCACTGGGCTTTTCTAGGACACGTCCCCGGGAGCTGCCAGCACCACTCCACCAGGGGAGGGGGTGACACGCAGCTGTGCCTGGGAACCACGGACCTCCAAAGCGCTGGAGTCCTCCCTCCTCCTTAAACCTAATGAGGAGGTTCCTTCCCTTCACCCCTTCTTCAGCCATACAAAGCAACAAGGAGATCGCTGGCACGGCCCACTCCTCCTGTAAATCGCATCTCAGAATGAAAAGGACCGGGGAAGAAACCCTCTGATGATCAGAGGGCTGGAGCAACAGTCCTACAAAGGCTGAGAGAGTTGGGGTTGTTCATCCTGGAGAACTGGGAAGACTTCATTGTGGCCTTACAGTAATTAAAGGGAGCTTTAAAAAAAAGATGGAGAGGGATTTTATACATGGGCAGATAGGAATTAGACAAGGGAAAGAGTTTTAACTAAGTGAGGAGAGATTTAAATGAGATGTTAGGAGGAAGTTCTTTACTCAGAGGGTGGTGAAGCACTGGATGAGCTTGTGGATGCCCCATCCCTGGAAGCGTCCAAGGCCAGGCTGGATGGGACCCTGAGGAACCTGAAGCAGTGAATGACATCCCTGCCCATCACAGGGTGTTGGAACTGGATGACCTCAAAGGTCCCTTCCAACCCAAACCACTCTGTGCTCTACAATTCTATGACACAGAAGACGAATTGAAGAAAACAAAGGCAGAAAAAGGAGAAACTGAAACTGGTGAGCACTGGCTCTTCTGCCAGGATTTAGGATGTCCAGGGAACGTGGATGTTCACACACACGTGCTCACACCCTTCAGCCCCCGCGAGGACACTGCTCACATTTCCACCCCATTTAACTGCTCCTTTTGGTGAGATTCTTGGATATCTAGTATTTCTCAGAACCTCTGCCAAATGAAGCTCACTGGGCCAAGAGGTTTAGATGTCATTACGGGGACAAACAGGCAGCAGGATTGCTTAAGCCTTGGATCATGTAGCAACTAGTTCTGAGAGATGGATTAGAGCAGCAGTGGAGCTGAGAGCCCTTCCACGAGCCCCTCCTTGCCCCCAGCCTGGGTCTCCCTCCGGGACCTGAAGGACATCAGTCCCTTCGCACAAGCAACTACAGGTCTGCATAAAAACACTTTGGAAAGGCCTGAATTTGACAGGAAAAGGGTCAACGTGGCTGGAAGTTACACAAATTACACCTGAGGTGCCTCCATCTACTCTTTCCTAATATTAATAATAAAGTCTAACTTAGCACAGAGGCGCCCAAGGCTAAGTTCGTGCCTAACTTAGCACCCAGACAGTTTTAATGGCAAAACCTATGTAGAGACCTGCAGTCAGTTTAAAGTTCACATCACTTCCCTCACTCTTCCATTATATCGATGCCACTGTGTTCTTCTGGCATCAAAGAAAACCCCAGGCTCCTTTCCTGACATCTCTAAGATCAAGGAAATTCGAGACAAACCCAACTCTTCCTCATTCACAGTAACAGAAACAGTCTGGGAATTCGAGGACCAGACAGCACAAGCGTATGAATAAATTTGTGCAGATCTTATCAGCAAGGTCAGCAGAACCACGAAAACGTGAAGCTCAGAAGACAACAAGGAGCTGGTGAGTCCTGCTGCAGGGATTTCAGAATCAGAACCATGATTGGCTATGAGGGTGGTCTCTGTCAAGGTGCTTCCACCTGGCAGCTCACTATGGTTACAAAAAATCAGTCCAAATTAGTAAATCTGTGACAAATGATGCTGCTGGTTACAAAAAATCAGTCCAAATGACCAAATCTCTGACAAATAATGCTCCTGCAAGAGCACTTTTCTTGAATCAGCTTTTGCGCTGAAACACCGCAGAATCCAAACAGGAGAGACTTTTGCACAAATGCAAATTCCTTGTCCATGGGAACTGCGGGCAGGATGAGCTTAAGGATTTGGGCACGATGGAATTAAATCATCTGACCTAACCTTGCTCATGCAGGAGTCAGGCTCCCAACTGGTCATCTTGGTTCTGCTGATCCCTGACAGAGCGAGATCCTTTCCTCCCGAGACTGACATCGATAGGGCTCGTGAGTCACAGCCAGGAAGTGTCAGCCCTCGCTCACGGCCTGCAGAGGCAGCTTGGATGACTCCCTCGGACGGGATGTGCAGCTCTGAGGTGGAGGGTGATGAGCCCAGCTCGGCAGGGCTGCTGTGCGTCAGCGCCGTGCGCGTACAGCTCCGCGACAGAGAGCGCAACCCTGAACTCCTCACTCGTGGTCTCTGCCACGCTGACTCACGCACGTCCAGCTGCCCCGGCTGCTATCCTCACCCAAAAATTGGGTTGGTTTTTTTTTTTTTTTTTAAACAGTGAGTCAAAGGTAACTCTGGCCCAGCTTCTCCTCCTGGCTCTGCTCAGTGACCTCACACAGTCCCTCGAAATGGGATGTGGACAGCTGCCTCTGCCAGAGCCTGTAGGAAACTCTCATTTTCCAGCTTTCTGATTCTCCTCTGTCCAGGTGCCCAAGCTGTTTGGGCCTGTGAAGGGCAGAGAAGAAACATGGCCAGAGGTCCCATGTCCCACGGATGTGTTTTAGCTCCTGAATTACCTTGTCCCCCTGGTTAATCACAAAGTCTGCAGTTCATCAGACACTCAAGGTTTTGCATGTTGCCCTGCCCTTCTGGTACCAGAGCTTACCAAAACTGGGCTCCTGCATGCAAGATTCCAACAAGAGCCGGGTTTCCCCCACTTCTGGAGCCTGGCTGCAGGACAGAATTCCTCAATTTATTTCAAGTCCCAGTGTCCAGGGCAACAGAAGCCACCACCACTCTCACTGCTGCTGGCAGGCACCACTGTAAATTTAAGCCAGTTTATACAAATCCTAAATTCGTTTCTCTGTTAGAATGTGGAGCTCCTCTGGTCAACAGGACAACTGCAGTTTTAGTGGAGCTGCTGTGAAGGAGCACCCTGCCTCGTGTTAGGCTGGGCTTGACCCTTTCATTCACCAGGAGGCCGAGCCTAGGCACTGAGTCAGCAGGACGGATGGACTCAGTGCTCCTCGGGATCACACACTTCCCATATGCCTGTGGGCAACTCACACCGAGGGTTTCAGTGGCCACTGAATTAGCATTTCCCTGTCTGATCCCCAATCTTCTGCTAATGTGCCTTATCTATTCTCTTTCAACTCTGTTTGCCCCATCTGTCTGGGCCCTGTACTCTCCCAGGCAAAACCCAGTTCCCACTGTGCCCTCGGTCTTCTGTTGCAAGTGACTTTGAGGTTTTGCAATCAATCCACTAATATCCATGACCCATCCTGCTAGGAAAAAGCTGTGATCCAGTAAGCTCCTTCCTTCTCCAGATGATATTCCTGTTAGCAATGACTCAGTGGCAACTACTGCTTATACCCATGACTTCTTCGCAATTCTGATTTAGGCAGATTTAATCCAGCCTGGAGCAGGTGAGGATGGATGAGGTGATTTCTGGATTTAATGGTGGTAAGAAGCTGTTACACCTATTTTCGCAAGCCCACGGTGGGATGGAGCTCGGTTAACCCAAGGTGCCCAAGAGTTAGACAGCTAAATCTGTGCTGCTGAAAGTCTGTTCTCTCTGCAGCGTGTGTGTGAGAGGAAATAAGCACTTCAAAAGAAGAAACAGAGCTAATCCACTTTTCCTCACTCTCAGAATGAGCTGAGGGTATTCATGGACCACCACTGACAAGGGGCTGCTCAATAAAATCAGCTCATTGATCACAATGCCGCAATGCCATCAATAAATCTGAGGCATAAGGCACAAATTTGGTGTCTAAGTAGCCCTGCACTTCCCCCCCCCCCGTCCATCCTTCCCCACTCAGCCTCGTGTTTTGCCTGAGCACTTCCAGCAGCAAATCTTTCCAGGGGATGACCCCACCCCAGCCCTGTGAACGCAGCAGCAGCAGCAGAGCAGCTCTCAGGGCCTGGAGATCAGGCTGCCAGTCCCTTTCTCCATAGGTTTAACAAATCAGCTCCCTTCGTTCCAGCCAGCCGGGGAAGGGGACAGGGATAGGCTGGGCTGAGCTTCCCTGAATCCTTCGCTGCAGGAAAATAACTGAACATATCAGAAGGTTGGACGGGGCTCTGAACCACCCGGGATAGTGGAAGGTGTCCCTGCCCATGGCATGGGGTGGACCTGGGTGGGCTCAGAAGTCCCTTCCAACCCAAACCACTCTGGGATTTTCTGGTTCTGCGATCCACAGAAGGACCCTGTCCTAAGCGCCTTCAGGATGGCTCTTCACCCTCACCCCAAACCCGTGGGATCAGTGTGGTACCCAGCTCTCCTGGTCTGGATCACTAAGGCAACTTATTCCTCATCAAATTCATCTCGGTGGCTGCTCCCAGAACGTGCAAGAAATTGAGATTTCGCAATAATTCTCTTCGAACGCCCTTCTGAGATACGGGATTTTTGCTCAGTTCTTCTACACCTGTGGAAATCAACACCAGGATTTCAAGTGAAGGGTTTTTTAAAGGTAATTTGGTCACTAAAGATTCACACTGAAGAGTCCTCCAACAGAAAAATCCTCTTTCAGCACTCCACATGTCTATGTAGATCATAAAATGCCCAGGAGAGGCATAAAGTACTTAGGAGTGTATTCAAAGCCAAAACTGACCCGTCTAAAGGGAGATATCTTTGTCCCAGGCATCCAGGACCCTCTT
Source organism: Oriolus oriolus (assembly GCA_013400235.1). Lineage (NCBI taxonomy): Eukaryota > Metazoa > Chordata > Aves > Passeriformes > Corvidae > Oriolus > Oriolus oriolus. The sequence goes on from VXBT01008871.1 coordinate 673,421, forward strand.
CCAGGCAATGGTTGGGAAACAGGCACGGCTGGGATGGGATTCATCTCACCCCAAAGGAAATGTCTGACAGATGTCAGACCAGCCGCATCTCATTTCTCATCACGAACTCTGAAGGAATCTTGGTTAGAGACTGCAAAATATTCAGGAAGATTTGCGAAACCGATCATGGGTCTCCCAAAAAACAGCATTAGCCAGATGTTTGTGTCTCTGGGGGAGCTGTGGGTCTCCCAGTAAATTCTGCAAATCTCATCTGATGCCCAGTGCTATCTCCCTGCCAATCACTGGGTTTCGGATGGAGTCCTGCCTGTCCCCACTGCCCCATTTCTGCCCAGCTACAGCAGGCTCAGGGAAAAAAAATGGGAATTCTCCCTTAAGTGTGTCCCTCAGCCCGCCGAGGATTTAGAGCTGTTTTCTGTCAGGCCACACAACACTGTCTAGCAACAGGCTCCATTGTTGCTCCTGTGGGGGCAGAGGGACAAACTGAATGGGAGGCTTGGCAACTGTTCAAGGAGCTCCATCCCCGCCTTCCCACCCCTCGGGAAATATCTCTATTAGACAAGGTGCACCCCTCGGGAAGCACAGGGAGCTCCTGCTCTGCCCGGCGCAGTCTGGATTCGTCTCACAGGCTCAGCTGCAGCAGCAGGGATGGGCTCTGCCTTTTCTCCCTGCTCCATCCCACAGTGGGAATTCTGTGGGATAGAAGTGATTTCCCTGGAAAGCTGGGCGCGCGTTAACTTTTGCCATAAAAACTGCCTCTTTCCAGCAGTAGAGGGAATACAAACCTGGAAAGTGAAATTAAGAGGCATGGACTGGAAAAGGGGGGTGATTTCAGAGAACTGAAAGCAAAACAAAGTCAGAGGAATTCCTGAAATGCAGAAACATCTGTGACCGTGTCCCTCTGCCAAGATAACTGTCAGGACAGGGCCACAGGGAAACCACTTCAAATCTCTCTTTAAGAGGTTTTGAGATAAAGTCCTATCACAATCTTGACTTGTGGGTGTGGTTGGGGGATGGTGGGAGACTCTGGATGTGTCTAAGAGCACAAGGAAGACGCATTTGTTCTCTGGATTAAAGTCAGCAGTAAATACGTCACAGAGGAAGCTGCAAAACCCTCAAACTGCTGAGGCTTTCAGCAGCTGGGCTGAGACAGGACAAAATACGGATTTCCTGAGGAGAGGGGTGGTCTGGAGGTTTTTGGTACCAGCCTGGATGCCACGAATGTTCCTGCACCCATTCCAATACACCAATGAGCAGATAAAGAGATTCTAAAATACAGGAAAATGATGGACAACAAGTCCATGACTTGATTCGAGCCATGTGAAATTACGCCTGGAAACGGGAATTAGGGATTTTGACAGGAAACAGGCAAATGTGCCAACTCTGAAAGGGGATTCCATGTGTTGGGAATAGCCTGACTAAACCTGGGTGACACTGGTGGGCATTGCTCTGAGCTGGTCTCCTCAACTCCTCCACTGGCACAGAGGGTTTCACCACTCAAGCTCCACCAAACACCTGAGACGTGAACTGCACCAGGAGAAAGTGCCCAGTTCTCCTCAAAGAAAGGAGCCAAGAGCCCCTGGATTGATGGAGACACCAAAATTGCAGACGTGTGGTAGGTAAAGCGAATTCCACCCCCAGGCTTTGCTTGGTCGCCTGCAGATGGACCTGGAGTGATGCTGAGACGCTCTGGGGTTTTCCCGACCGGTCTCCAGCCGCTGCCAAGAAAGGAGCAGGTCACCTGTGGGTTGGGTACAACCAATGCCAGGCCTCTGAGGACAGCCAGGATGTCACCAAGCACCCCACCCAGCAGCAGAACTTGCGCGCGGTCTCCCGATGGGAACCTGGCCCTCTCCACTGGTGGGCTAGATGCCATTCCAGGGAGGCAGGTTTAAACCAGGAACACTGAGAATGGTGCCTGGCAACCAGGAAAGCTCCCAAACCTGGGATGGACACGAGGCCAGGCTGGAAATGTGAGGGTCTGCCATGCCCTGAGCTCGAGGAACACCTCAGGCACTCTCTGAGCCTTCTCCAACACACTCTGAGCCTACAGAACCCCCTGGGAGAGGAGAAATGACCATCCCAGACACCTGGAATCCCTCACAAGGCCGGTGATGTGAGGAGGGAACCAGCCACACGCTCTGATGTGACCTCGGTGAAGCCGGAGAGCGCAAAGGCGCGACAGGAGAAAAGCATTTCACACCAAGAGCGTGGAGGAATCTCCACCTTGGGAAAGAGCAGCAGCATCCCTGCTAATAATCATCACTGGATCCACACAAGCATAACTGACTGCTTTAGCACCAGGACAGAAATCGCGAGGAGGAGGAGGAGGAGACCAAAAGCACCTTGAACTCCTTTGAAGGCCCAGTCCCTGCAAATGCAAAGCTCCCTCTGGGCAGCAGCAACACCCAGATGGGAAGGGGGCTGTGAATATGCGGGTGACAAACCAGGAAGAGGGACAAACAACACCTTTGTGATGCAGAACGCTCTCCCCGGCTCCCTGGCTGCTTTTGAAAGCCGTGCCCTATGTTAGGAGTTCAGAACAAGGGAGTTAATGCATCAGCTCTCCTTCCCTCCCCTGTGTGGTTTTTTTGCGAGTTCCAGTAGAATTTGGAGGGAACTTATGAACTGATGGGTTTTTACAGGTTGTGCTAAGATGGACTTAAAACAAATCCTTCCACTTTTAAAGGGAAAAAAAAGGGGGAAAGAGCACTGTGAGTGGCACAGGATAGATGGAAACAGTTGGCATGGCCGCTTTCAGGAGTGGCTTTTCTTCAAGACCAACCCTAGGCCTGATCCAGCAGAGCCCTGATGGATCCTCCATGGGAAGGCTCCAGCCTGGATATTCCCCCCCTTTCAGTGTTCAGCCCCACTGAACTGCCTTGGCTCTGGGCTTTGTCCCTTGGTGGTGCCAGCAAAGCAGAGATGGGTTTAGAGAGATCTTTTGGGGACACTCCTGCTGCAGCCCTGGGGCTGGGCCCGCTCCAGCCTTGGCCGAGCAGGTGGACAAGACCTGTGCGCTCCGGCCAGTGCTTCTCCCCCTGCCATCTCCCCTTCCTCTCCCCCATATCCCAGTGGGTTTCCCTGGCAATGCCCCCCCAGCGCCAGCCAGCACCGGGCCGGGCAGGAATCACCAAACTCCACACCACCACAAGTCAGCGGGCGCCTCTTTGGAACCTTCTCCTTCCCAGCCAGGACCTCCAGGCCTCCCTCACGCTCCTCCCCGCCTCTTTCCAGCCACGCTCCTCATCCCCACAGGGTTTTCCTTGGGGAACCAGGGCACGAGCACGAGTCCAGCCCTGCTCTGCGAAGGGAGTTTCTCCGCGGGTGTCGGTGGGACGAGGCTGTCACACCCAGCTCAGCCGCGCAGCCCCAAAGGGAGCACCCTGACTCAGCGCCCGCAGGATTCCCCCCCGCCGCGACACCGCCGTGCAAGGCCTGCTGAGCGCTGTCATGGTGCCCAACAAGGCCCTCTGAAACGCGGCCGGGCGCTCAGAACTCCGCACTCGAGGAGCCCCTGCTCATCCCATCGGGATTTTCCTGGTGAGCGCTGTCATGGTGCCCAACAAGGCCCTCTGAAACGCGGCCGGGTGCTTGGAACCCCATGCTCGAGGAACACTGAGCGTCACCCCCTGCTCATCCCGCCAGGATTTTCCTGGTGAGCGCTGTCATGGTGCCCAACAAGGCCCTCTGAAACGCGGCCGGGCGCTCGGAACCCCGCGCTTGAGGAACTCCTGCTCATCCCGTTGGGATTTTCCTGCTGAGCGCTGTCATGGTGCCCAACAAGGCCCTCTGAAACGCGGCCGGGCGCTCGGAACCCCGCGCTCGAGGAACGCCGAGTGTCACCCCCTGCTCATCCCATCGGGATTTTCCTGCACTCCCACACGTGCAGAGGAAAAATGTTTGCTCCTCGTGAGGTCTGACATGGAATAATCTCCTCCTGCTGCTGCTCCGCGCCAGCGATGCGGGAACTGGGGCAGGGGCTGGAGAAGCAGCGGCGTTGCTGCAGGGCTGGAGCGGAGCTGGGAGGAAGCGGGATGGAGGCAGGGAAGGGATCCCGCAGGTTTGGGATGGAGACACCCATGAGTCAGCCTGGTTTCCCCTATCCTTGACTTTCTTTTCTAGGAGACATCACCTCGGTAAAAATCAAGGCTCCTCCAGCCTGAACCTTTTAGGAGGAATAGTAAAAAAGTCCTTTTTGGCCAAGAGAAAGCAATGCAATTCCCATCCCTCACTTCCAGCTACTCTGGCTGAAGATGTCCCTGCTCACTGCAGGACTAGAGGACCTTTAAAAGGTTCCTTCCAACCCAAACTATTCCAAGTGCTCAAAACTTTTCCAGTGAGAATTCTCAGAGGTGTTCAAATGGCTGCGAAGGACAGGTTTCACCTCCAGGGTTACCTGGAAACAGCTGGGGAGCAAAATTATTCACTTTTCCTCATGTCAGTTAGGAAAGGCTTTTTGTTGGATGCAATTCCTTCAGCCAATGCTTTACTGGTTTTCAGGTTATTTACCTAATAAGCTCCTCTTAAAATGGAAAGAAAAAATCAATTCATACGTAACAGGACAACACAATTTAATAAAATGAGTCTGAAATCTGAGTAGATGAGGGATTTGGGATTTTCTTCAGCACACACCGGGCTCTCTGGGAAAGTCCCAGCCCTCCCTGTGTTTCAAACAGGGACTTCTTGCTAAGACCTTGCAAAATTTTCAGTTCCTGCTCAGAAAAAACCTCCTGGTGTGATCTTGGTCCAGCCATTTAATCTCACCGGCTCCTCCACAACTGGACGATGCCAGGAGCAGCAGAAACACCATCACAGTTTGTTTCTTCGCTCCCACCAAAAAGATGGAGACGGGAAATGATTTCCCTTCCCCTCTGCACACAGCATCCTCTGCATGGAACGGGGATTTCACCACTCAGATCTACACAGAAAGATCCCTTTTAACCATTTTCCCTCTACTCTGCTGCTGCTTGGGTGCCAGCCACCCATCCCACATCCAGAAAATCCAAGCTGGGGGGAGAGCTGGTATCTGAGAGCAGCCCAAACCATCATTCCGTGCTCATTCTCTGCCTGGAAGAGCAGGGCTGTGTCACACATAACACAGACACACAAAGGCAGTTCCCATGCAGGTGGGAGAGGGATGGATGGAGGGAGGGATGGATGGAGGGATGGATGGAGGGATGGATGGAGGGATGGAGGGATGCAGAGGGATTGCACTGCTACGCTGATGGATTTTAAGCTCACACCACAACCTGGGCAGGAGGGGAGGAGATGAATTCCAGCACCTCGCCCCAGCCAACCGAGCAGAGAAGTGAGGAGATGCAATTCATATTTCTGAGCTCTAGAGATTGCTTGGGAGCCCTGGTGGCAGCACCCACGGCTCGGGCTGTCCCCTCAGGTGACCTCCCAGGGCTCTGCCTCCCTCCTGGCTCACGAGGGATGATCCTCCCTCGCTCTCTGCCAAACCAGGCTTTGCCTTCCCAAGAGCGCAGCTGCCAGGGCTCAGTTCGGCTCGGCAGGGTTCAGAGCAAACAGGGATTGGGTTTCTCAGGGGATGCAGAACTTGGCCTGGCTTTCACTGGCTTTAAAACAAGAGGGGAACAGATCCCAGGAGAGACCTGGAGCAGAGCAGAAGCCAGGAGCTCATCCCTGCCCTGCTCCTGCTGTGGCGATGCCACAGAACAGGGACAGGCTCAGGTGCTGCACCTGAGCGCTGCTGGAGCGACGCCACCGGTGCTGGCAGGGCTCCCTCGAACTCACATTTCCTGAATCACACAAAATACAGATGGAAAGGGCTGTCAGATCCCTTTCCCCAGCTCGCACGGAAAGGGGATCCTGCAGGACGCCACAGCTTTGCCGGATTCATCCTCCATGGATGAGGAAATGGATGGAGCTGCTGCGGCCGGGGCTGGGGAAGAGGAGCAAAGCCAGGCCACGGGCAGGGAAATATCCCCACACACATCCCCACATCCTCTTCCGAAGACCTGGCACCCCCAGGAGCACTGTTCACTCTGGGATCAGGGATCACAGCTCCTCTCCTGGCCCAGTTTGCCGTGGGGCCGATCCCATCCCACCCCACTCCCGGTGTGACGCAGGAGCTGTGAGAGAAGCACCGGGGACAGGAGCCCCAGCACGCCCCGCAGGACAGAGGGAGGGACAGACATTGCTGCCCAGAGCGATGCCACCACATCAAATCCCAGCCAGAGCCTGCTGCTCCATCAGAACTCCTCTTCCCATCCCTCTCCAGGCAAAGGATTTAACCACACTCATCCTAAAGCTGCCTCACATCCAGGAAAAATGATGTCAGTTAATTTCTCCCACAGCAAAGGGGTCTCCCTCTGCTTCCAGTTCAGCCCAGAGAGCCTCTCCTGGGATCATCTTCCCCAGGAGCAGCATGCTGGGCTGCAGGGGGTTAAAATTCCCATCATGGAAGCTCTATGTTAATTTTTATTGCTGTTTTTTTTTCCCTCCTGAATCCAACCCTTCTCCCTTCTGAATCACTTCTGCCCACTGGCTGTGTTCAGACCAAGTCAGGCCACTTAGCACTGATTTAAAAATAAAATAAATAAAGTTAAAGGCCTTTTTTCCCCATTCCACATGGAGTCGGTCAAGGCAGTGCAAGTCAGCTGGAAAAAGTTTAAATTCTGTTCGTGCTGCTCCCGTGACTCCACACGGACTCCAGACTCCCCCAGGACGGGGAACAGGTTACATTCAATCCTCCCTTAGCCACAAATTCTGCTTCAGAATTCCCTCAGCCTTCCTTCCCTCATTCCAACCTTTCCTTTTTTATTTCTTTTTTTTTTTTTTTTTCAAACAAACCGAAAAATGAACAGCACTAACGTTTTTTAAAAGAGCAAAACCTGAAAACCACCTGATTTTTTTGCTGTTAATCTGGCCCCCCGGGTGTGGAAGAGCCTGTTGCTGCTCCCAGGAGCTGCTCTAGGTTGAACGGCTCAGTGCTGCACTGCACTGGAGAAGGGGTTCCTGTGGCACAATAAATCCCACCAGTACCTCCCTAAAACTTGGCTCATCCACTCCAACGGGAACCAGCCCCTCTTTTTTGATTATTTTTAAACCATTATTTCCAAAGCCTCTTTTATCCCAGCCCGTAAATGCATTATTTGCTGGTTTTAAGGAACTCGCGGAGCCTCCCCCCCCCCCCCTCCCCGCCCCAGCATCATCACGGATGGAGAGTGGGAGCATCGCTGCTCCAAGGGATCCTTTCCCTTTTCCTCCAATGAACTTTTCCCAGAGCTTCCAGGAGCCCGGGAATCTGCTCGGTCTCATTTAAACAGGTGTCCCCCACGCCGTGGTGGGAACAGCAATTTAAACAGCTCAGCCGACAAAGAAACTGTGAGAGGCAGGCAGAACTTACAGCAACACTTGATCTCCCCGACAAATTTATATTTCCCCTGATTTTGGGACAATAATTAACCAAAACTCACAAGAAAATAGAATTTCCCAGTCCCTGCTTTCGCACCGGTTTTCTCGAAGTGTAAATATCCACAGCCCCGTGTGCTTTAGGGTGAGCTGATGCTTTAATTAGAAACGATTAGCGGGGAGGGGGCACAATTCGGGGGTGGGAAATGACAGATTTTCTGCTGTAAACACCCAAATCACCGCGAGCTGATAGAGGGGAGGCTTTACACAGAGGTGGTTTAGGATGGGATGTTTGCTGCTTGCATGACCAGACTGAAAAATCCCCGGTCCTCTCTTCCGAAAAAACAACAACAACAACAACAAAGAAAGAACAGAACAAAATTAAATTAAAAGCAAATAAAGCAGCACGATGGATTTGCCAAATTTGGGAGGAGCAGCTGGGCTGGCCTAGGAGAAAAGGAACTTTCCTCCCGCTGTCGGGATGTGCATCCCGGGGACCCCCGTGCCACCTCCAGGCCCTGATTCCCGCATTTCCAGGGCTGCTCCCCGTCTCCAGCCACGGGGGTGGCCGTGGGTTCATATCTCGCTCGGGGATAAATAAAGAGGGAAAGGTGGAGGATAAATAAAGAGGGAAAGGGGTGGGAGGGCGAGGGGGAATTTCGGCAGCCAATGCAACAGCTCCCGGCCTCTCCGGCGACTCCCCCACCCCAACCAAACCCTCCTTTGCATTTCCATGGCCTAAGGGGGGTTTCTCCTCGCGAAAGAAACGTCTGAAACCGCTGCTTGGCACCGGCAAGGGCAGCGAAAAAGCCGCCCCCGAACCCCAGAGTGCCGCCGCTGCCGCCCCCTCCCCGCACACACCTGATGCCCCGGCTTGGAAAGAGACCTCCTGCCCATCTTCCCAGCTCCTTTTTCCAAGCCTTTTCCCCCTTGGACAGGGAGCAGCGCGGGGCTGCGGGGACCGAGGGGACCGCGGGGGGACCGGGGGGACAGGGGGGCCGGGACCGCGCTCCCCTCGCCGGGTGACAAGCGAATATTTATGTCGGTATCGGAGGAATGCGCTTCCTTCTCCAATCAGGAATGCAAGCAGAGTTCCTAATTATAAGTTAGATGGTGGCTGGGAATAAAAGATTGCTTTTTAATGACTCCCGTCCAGGTGCTCTCGCCGCCTGTCTTCCCGAGAACACATTTGCATTTTATTGCTTTTTTTCTCCCATCCCAACGAATTCCCTGCTTTCAGACATACCTGAAATAGTTGGAGAGGCTGCTGCCTTCAACACCCTCACCTCTGCACCGCCGGGCAGGGGGGGACCGCGGATCCCCGCACCCGCGGGGAGGGGGAGCAAGGATTAAAGGCACTTTAAAAATTAATTAGGAGGACGGTGATGATTTTTTTTTTT
>VXBT01008874.1:0-29722 GCA_013400235.1 Oriolus oriolus
TCTCCCGCTGACCCCGACAGGAAGTGAATTAGTTTTTTTCCCATTTGAAATATATATATATATATATAAAACTAGATGACATTCTTTCCTTTATAAAAGCAGATATCATTCATGCTTTTAATGTTACTTCATTTTTTTATATTAGGCATGAAAGTATTAAAAGTTCCTTGAACAGAGCCATGGAGTTTTAACAGGTCAATTCTAACCTGGTCAGTCCTAATGAATCAATAAAAATCAGTATAGTTTGCTACAAATATTTTAAAATGATCCTGGCAATCTTCCTCCTCTTAAATGCTTCATTAATACTGTTATATCTTCATGTGCCAGTGTCATCAAACATTATCCGTGGGCCTTGAGACATAAGAAATGCTAAATAAGAAAATTAAAAGCTTGATGTGAGATATCCTAGGCAAATTTAAGGTATGAATTAGTGAAACCTATCACTTCTTACTTAGTACTGCATGTTTGGTTTTTCTCACCTGAGCTCTTTGGTTGTCACTTTCCTGCCATGACTTAGCAAGTATTCAAAATGTTTTTATCTACTTGGAACCTACTTGCAGAAATACTAATTTCCATATGAAAGATCAAAACATGGTTGATGGAATATGCCAAAGGGGTTTCTTTCATGAGTTTCCTCTAGACTGCTCCTCCAGAGATCGCAACCTTCATCAGTACCATAGGCAGATGAAATTGATTTATTTGCATAGTATTTGCATAGAATGTGTTCATACCTGACTACAGTGGGTGCCTTTACCAGCCCTTTTGAAAAGGGATTTTGTCTGGCTCAACTTGAAGATGAAACCCCTTCCTTCAGGGAGACACTGCTGCACGGAAAAGAGGGAGCATACTAAGCTCTTCCTTCCCATAAAGGACTGGAACACTGAGAGCACATGCCCTGCCCAGCACAGACATTCAGTTCAACTTTATTGTTCAGAGACAGAAAAAAGGGGCAGGAAGATGATGGGAAGCAAAAAGATCTCTGTGCCTGTTCGCTATAGCATCCTGACTACCATTTTATTTGGCTAGAGCCTGTTGTACAGAATTTACACAGTATGAGGAAGGCACTGTCCATCTGAGTCCACCTGTTTTTCTAGGATACCCTCACTGAAATTAGGAATAAATGAATTTAAAGAGTTAGAAAGTCTATTTGATACTATGTTAGTTTATAATATAAGGAGGGAAAATGTTACATTTTCAACTTTATAGACACTTTAGGAAACATCTGCCTTGTGCAAGCTGGAAAATTTTTTGGCTCAGCATGTGAGGGCAATGAGTTTATCTCAGTATCAGTGACTGAATTGCTGGTTTGGGACTGATTAATCTGAGCAACCCATTTGCAAATTTGAATGAAATAAGTGATTTGTTACTTAGGGAGAGGGAGTAATCAGCAAAAAGTAACACAGAGGCAGTGAATTTCTCCAAGACTTACCTTACTGGCCTATACAATGGCAGAAGAAACACTAAGAAAGTCCAAGTGACTGCTGTATTTAAAGATAATCATCAGAGTAACTATTAAGGCGTGTGATATCACATCAAAGTGAAGTTTCTTAATCAGAATAACATACAATTTTCAGACAATAAAAGCTGTGTTTTTTAGTGGGGCAAACTCACTTGCCCGAGTTACGTATTGAATGAAAATATCCTTGACAGTGGGACTAAAATGTGAAAAAGGCAGTGATAAGGAAGATGTTTGCCGCGGTGACCACTTGGCTGCCCGGAGGCCAAGGGGCAGCAATGATGGTGGACGGCCGTCTAGATTCTCTGGCTCACCACGAGCAGAGAGCAATCGCTGGTGTCTGCAGCACAGTGGAGGTAAAGGACAGGAAGGACTCCTTTATGGCAACAAAATTCAAGCTTTATTCTCATCAACAGGCACAACCACGGAACAAAGCTCAAAGGGAAACACCGCCCACAAAAGGAGCAAAGGAGCTGCGTGACAGGGGATTTTATCCCTCTGCTAGCAGGGGGAGGAGAAATGGGAGGAACACGGAAAAGACCAATAGGGGATTGACAAGGAATGACAAGTAACAAATCAGGGAGTCTCAGGGGAGGGTACAATTCAAACAGACCAATGGGCTAGCTAACTGCACAGAACTTTCTAGGCTGAACTTACATATGTAACAGAAGTGATGAATAAACATAAGGGGATGAACTAATCAGAAAACTGGGGCCCTGGGCTTTTCTGGAAAGAGGGCAGGTGTGACAGTTGAATGACATCAAGGGGTTGGGTCATCAGGCAAGGGCTCCACCCTCTGCCTCTCCCTCATCCCCGCCCTCAGGGTCGCTGGCTTGGGCTGGGAAATCAACCCAATTGATGTCATTGATCTTTATGCTAAATTCAGTGCTGCACACTTCCACAGATGTTAATTAATTTTATGTCTTCCCCAGAATATACTGCTTTTCTGCATTAGCATTGTAAGTAATTGAGTAAACCCTTGAGCAAACATCCTTGGTCCAGAGATTGTTTCTAAAAGCAGTAACTTTAGAAAAAAAAATTTAAAAACTGAACAAATAGATACAGTAAGTAGAGTGAGAATGTGCAGTTCTGAGCCAAAGGTCAGCAAAACTAAATAGAAGGCAGGGTTCAGACCTTCTGTTGTACTTTACCTAAATTCATGTTATTATTCTGTAGTGATTTGTTTTGCTGGGAAATTAAAGTACAGTTGACCTCCTTCTTCTTCCAATATTTAATTTTAAATTTAAAATGCCAAAATGTGGTTGTCTGTTAGAAAAAATTACACTGTAAGGAGTATTAATTGAGTCAAAGCTCACTGCCATGACTTGCACATCAGTTATTTTCTTTATATTAGCATATTGCATGCAATTTTTTTTCATCCAGATGTCAAACAGTTAAATTATGTTTACACATAAAATGTCATCTCTGCTACTCAGACAGCATGGACTGTAATTTTGATTTTGAGGGTGTTATGCACTAAGTCCAAAAAAAACCCTTGAGGTCAAATTATTTTGGAGTTTAGGGAAGAGTGCGTCTGTGTCTCTGTGGGTTGATTTGTTTGTTTGTTTGTTTGTTTGATATTGAAAAGAAGACTCATATGACTGCTTTGCTCATCATCCCCACTATCGACAGTAACATTTCTTTTTGGTCAGCTTTCACTGAATTTGACAGACAGAAGGGATCTTAAGGAAACTGGGTTCCCATATATTTAATGCCTTTGACATCTAAGCAAGGAATTGTAGCCCTAATATGGGACCAGTTTTAGGGACAAAAGTAGGAAAACCAGCCATATGGGTTTGGCAGCTCCAACTCAATGTAGGACATTCTGCACTGTCTCTCCTGAAAACACTTCCTCCTTCCTTCTTTTTTTATAAACTATCAATTTCACTCTGGCATACTTTTCTCTTACCAACTCTAACCATGCAGAAAGAGAGGATATTTTTACATGTGTAAAAATCCCTTGAATACATGGGTTAAGAAGACAGGGAACAGGAAAAACAGGAGAGCATAAGAAACTGCTTTCCAGGTGTTGCAGGAAGAAAACTGTAAGTAGGTGGCCACAGACTTGTGGGAGGGAAGGAGGAAGGGTGAAGCATTTCAACACAGCAGTCCAGAGTATTAAGCAGGTCCCATGCCAGTGCCAGAATAACAAAAAAGAAGCAGGTGAGGGCAGAGTGGGTTAGAAAACAGAGACAGCAGCCTGTGCAACACAGTAGGAAAAATCTCAAGTTGCAAGGGAGACTTCCTTCTCTTGAGCAGGTATCTTCCACCGGAGCACAATGGAGTGATCCACCTCCAAGAACTTTCAAAAGAAATCTGGCAATCCTGTTGCAGATAAACTGCTGTTAATGCTATTTCCACTCACACTTAGGGAACATCCAGCAAGATGACACATGCTGAGAAAAAATCTTAGGAGCAGTTGTGTGCCAGCCTAAGAAGCCAAAGAGACTACGTTTTTGAGCATTATGAAGGGTTTGTTTTGATTTTCTTTGTCATCTCCTGCAGTAGCAATGATCTGAGAAGACCAAAACTTGTTTCAGTTCCCTGAAGAGCTGAGGGGCTGTCAGTGACTGTAGCAGCTGCATATTTCACCTATTCAACACTGGTGTACAAACAGAACTGGCATGGGAGTAAAAAGGGAAAAATGTGTAGGGGCGGCCTGGTCCTTCCAAGTGAAAAAGTCTGAGCTTGACTTCAGACACTCAGTTTCAGCGTTGCTTAATTTACTGGAATAATTCACCTTCTTAAAGATAAGCATATGTCTGCATGCTTTGCCACATGAGGTGCATTTTAGCAAGACATTGCATCCTCAGTTACCTCATTTACACTGGCTAAAATGACACAACATTTTGGTGAGATGCAGCTTTAGCAAATGAAACAGTAAACTGAAGCATACTAAGAATGAAACCTTGTGATGCTGATTTGTTTAGCAGTCACTCATCTTGCTGGTATCTCATGGAATACCCCATGGAAAAATATGAAAAATCCCAAATCATTGTGGGATATCTGGTTGCTGAAGTATTTATCTGTCAAATGTTTCTGCAGTACAGCTCCCCATGGCTCAGGTATTGCTTTCTTCTGGGGACATGTTAAAGAGGAGCTAATGAACAGTAAAGAAATGCTATATAGTCTGGTTTTCTCTTTGTTTTCTTTCTTTCCAATGTTTGTAGGGAGGGGGTTGGTTTGGGGGGTTCTGGTTGTTTTGTTGGGGTTTTTTTTTGTTACTGGCTGCTGCGGTAGGAGTCCTGAATGCTAGTCACTGTTATCAGCCACTTGGTTCGATTCCAGGAAGTCACACTGAGTGAGCCACTATGACACGTGAAAATGGTGCGACAAACATATTTCACACTCCCCTTGAATCATATGGGCGAGTGCAAATTTAATTTTGCACTAACTTCACAGCACATGATTGGTATCTGAGCATTTAGGCTTATTGCAGTACGAAAAATACATAAAATTAGCCTATTTGAACTTTCAAGATTCAGCGACTTTCAACTGCTCTTCTGGAATGATGTAAAGCTGAGCCTTTGAAGAATGCTATATAATACATGTCACATTATATAGGTTTCAAAACTAGTCAGGGCCTATTACCAGATGGGCAGGAAGCAGAGATCTCCAAGACATTTATTACCTGACAATGCAAGGCACTGTGACATAACACTTTGAACATAAGGAATGAAGAATTTAGTTCTACTCTATCACTGATTTGCTATCTGCACTGAAATAACTTTTATTGGGTTTTTTTTTTTTTTACCTCAGTTTCCCCTAAAAAGTTGACCTCCTGTCAGTCTGACAGTTGATAAAAAGTGCAGGCTGCAGTTGGCTTTTCCCCCTCCATCCTGTGTTAAGGCTGATTATTAGTGGTCCACCTGGTCTTGGAATCTCACAATGTACTTTTTTGGCACACTGAAAACTATTGTTTCTGGAAATAACCACTCCGGATATTGCTGATGACCTACATGCAACCATTCATCCAGGTGTGGCCCTCCCAGCACAGACCTGTTTTGTCCACTGCCAGCCTTCACTACTCTATGGCAGAAATGACCATGGGGAAGCTGGCAGCAGCACGACCACCTCCTGCCCACAGGGTCTGTTAAGTGACCTTCAGGTATGGCCAGAGATCCTGATGTGCAGAAACAGTGATTTATCCTGCTTTGTGGCTCCTCTTTAACAAGCTGGTTCTGCCTGAATTCAGCCTTCCCTCCAGCTGGTACAGACGTGAATTGAGGGTTGGCATGAATGCAGAACATGAGCACCCCTGACTAGTCACACCAGCACCTGGAGCGCCTGAATTTCAGTGGAGCAGGCACTGCAGGCTGTGGGAATCTGCAGTATCAGACAGTTTCTCTTCGAGACAAACCTGTTAGGCAGCATTTGTTCTTTATCAGCATGCAACTGGGAATAGCTTCAGGGCTGAGACATATCCTGGGATGCTGTGGAAGAGTGCTTTAACCAGTGCTGTGGCATCGTGTGAGAGGAGGGAGACATTTGTAAAAATGTTTGGTAAAATTCCCCTCTCAAAATTGCAGAGAAACTCGAGCTAAATAGTGCATCTTCTAAATCTCACACTCTTCCACAAAACAGAGAGAGTGAAAACACAGCTGTGAAAAACGATGGGTTGTAGCACCAACTTCTAATTTAACTTCATATTGCAGGAGACAAGAGTAGCACACTGCAGGGCTCATACACGTCAATGCACCCTCTATTTCAAATGTCACATTTGAATGCCTCGGGCCTAATTGTTGGTTCAGTTGTCATAAACCAAGGGGGATGTTGACTGAAGGTCTCATGACAAAGGAGGATAGGGACATTGTGTTTTAAGTTGCCTAGGGCATACAGGACAAAGGCTTCCTTGTTTCAAGCAGAGTAAACTCATCAAGCCCACATTGTTTCAAGCTGGGGTTTACCCTGGGATCAAAAATTCTTAGAATGACCAAAAGCACAAAAAGACAAGTGATTTGCAACCCCGTGGGGAAAAATTACATTAAATGAAATAGCAGACCAAGAAGCAAAACATCTTTCTTTATTTTTCCTCCATATTCATCTATATGTGGTCATTGTTGTCATCTTTGCTTCATAAAGAGAGAGACTGAATTTTATCACTAGTTAGGTTTTGTGTTCTGTGGGTTTGGGTCAAAGGGTTTGTTCTTTGGGTTTTTGGGTTTTCTTACTCTGTGAAAAGAAGAAAAAAGCTGAAGGAATAGCATAGCATGACTGCTTCCATGTCTCTTTTTTTTTTTTTTTAAATCAAGGAATTAAAAGGTTCAAACACACACTGAATCCTGCACTAGAAAATAGAAAATGTTCATTCATGACTCTTTTCTGCTGTAATTAAGCAGCTAGTGCTCCAGATGGCTTAGTTTTCAAAATTAATAAATTTCAGCTCTGCTGAACACTTTCTTTCAAATAGTGCAAAATACTAACCAAAGCTTTTAAGAACTTCAGTTTTAAATGTTCCAAAACACTGGAGGCTTTATGACATTTGCCACACAGGCCAGAGATGTAATGTCCCAAACTTTGTGATCTGCATAGCAGTGTGCAGCTTGGCTCATGCAGTTCCCAGGGTCCAGTCCACACCCAGCAGCCCCTCTGGTGCAGATTCAGCACTTCTCCCAGTTAGGCATTCCCTCTTTGCATCAGTTTTCAGGAGTGGACTGAGACTTTGGCACAGGATATTTGAAGGGAGACATCTGGCCCTAACACACAGTCAAAATGAGAGTCCTGCTGGTTGCTTGGGAAAAATGTGTGCAGTACCACCAGCACCAGCATTAAAGCGATTTGCCACAGTTGCTTATGGAGGTCAGCTGAACTGAGTTTACATTTGTTCCCTGTCTGTGGCAGCCATCTGCTTGCTCTGGGAGGTAGTCTGCAGATACATTATCATGTGCTTGTCCTGCACACTCAGACCTCAGGGTTTGTGCCCTTGCATACTCCTCTAGACCAAGTCAAAACCAGCCTTCGAGTTTAAATTCCTTTATCAGCAACTTAATGTGTGTCTGGGAAGGCAAATATTCCGCTGAATGTTTTGTGCAGCCTTTCCTTATAATGGCATGCACATGTGAAAGTGCTGTTTAATGGATAATATGTTATTTCATGTTTTCTTGCTGTTTGTTCCCAAGGATGAACTACTTTTACGAATAAACACTGCATTGGACTTAGAATGCTTCATGCATTATGAACACTTTTTTCATATCCTGCACTATTTTTGCTGGATCATTTGTGTCAACCTTTGTAATGCAGGTCCAAACTTAAAACAGCTCAAGCCTGAGACCACTGAAAGGCATATTGCTTGTATTTTCCAATGTCTTTGCTAAAGGCATGGCACTTAGTACTTAGATTGGAAAGCAAGTGCTTGCCCATAGTATGGTTTTGGGAAGGTTTAATGTATAAGATTAATTTTCAAGGCTATAAACAAGCCTGTAGAAACAAACTACTGAACCAGCATCTGATATAGAAAACCACTGGAAGGAGTGTGCTCCTTTTTCTGGGTCACAGAAGACACAGAGCATTATCATTGCTACTAGTTTCTTAAAAGTAATTCTCCCATAGAGCTAGGGCACAGCTGGATGTTTGTATTCTCACATTCCTGAGTTGATAGTACTGAGTGATTGCAAATACCTTGTGCGAAGGAAAAAATCACTTTGTGGAATTGATTCTGGTCAGAGTCCAGGCTGTGCTCACTCTCTTGGCGGAATCCCCGCCTGGCTGCTCACTCACAGCCAGGAGCAGAGCAGAGAAGATGCACAGCATCTTTGCTTTGTGTCAGAGTCCAGAGGTCTCCAAAGGACACTGAAGTAATCCAAATTTGTCCTTTCCTTTGCCTTCCAGGAGCTGAAAGTTGTTGTGTGAGAGTATGTAAGGCCAGCATCACCGGAGGATTTGATTCTGCAGGCAGAGCTCTCCAGGTCTGGATTTGCTGTTCCCACGTATTGGTCCATCTGCAGGAAACTGCTGCAACACAGTCAATATTCTGGGTCACTGTTTGTGACTCTTTGTACCTTTTTACACGTTTGCAAATGACGACTACTCACTATCAGACCAAGCTGGTTACAAGCAGCTTGGACTGTGCCTGCTGGTTTTATGTCCTATTTTCAAGTGCGGGTCAGTCACAGTCCTTTTACAATATTTTCTCTGAAGTTGCATTCATAAAAGAGCTTTGAATTTTATTCACCACCACCCCAAACACCTGTTTCCACCTCTGAAAACAGGCTCATTGTAACTGATTCAAACCACAAATGAGAGCACAGGGAAAAGGATTGTTTGATTTACTGTAAGGCCACCATGAGATTTCTTTCAAGCTCTGATAAATAGACTTCTCAAAGATCTTAAAAAGCATCTTTAGGGCCAGGACCTCTGTTTACTCATTAGACTCTTAACCCACTTATGAAAGTCTTGTACTTAAATGAAAACAATTTCTTTCTAAGACCACGGCCCTTTGTGGTGGGCTTCACATCCTGCACAAGAAATCATCTGTGTGCTCAGAACTGTGGAGCATTGCACAATCGTAGAAACTGCAAGACTATGGGAGTAGTGTAGGAGTAACTTGCAGACTTAGGGAAGAAATAACAACTTCAAGTTGATATTAGAAATGCTGGGAGTTGAGAGTGGGAGCAAAAAGTGAAAAAGGCACTTCTCTAAAGGATTCCCGTGTAAAGATGTCATCAACAAGAACTGCCAAAAGATTATCAGGGTGTAGAGACTACATCAGTAACAGCAGCAAGCAGTAACAGGAAGCCCTCAGAGTAGGCTGGGAGTTTCAGCAGGGTAGTTGTTTCCAGCTGGTGTAGGAGATGTAGGAACTGAAACATGGAAGGGACGCTGTGCCCTCACCCTGGCAAGCCTGTACCACAGCACTGAGGCAGCCGGGAGGGTCGACTCCCAGACCCACACCTTGCTCGCTGCTCTTTGCTGTGTCTCAGCAGATTTATGACTGCTGCCTGTGAGATCAGGAGCAGGATCTGCCAGCCTGAGCAGCTGGTGGGAGGGGAGGCTGGTAGCTCTTCTGCACCCAGCCCAGCCCTCTGGGCTGTGTAGTGCTGTGGCGCTGAACGCTCCATAAGCACCACGATCAGCTTCACAAACTGTGCTCTGCCTATTTCACAGCATTTTCATCTTCACTCACCCTTGTGTTGATAACAGGACTGCTTCTAAAATCCTGCACCTCCTGGGTGGCTCCAAACATTCCTGCTTGTGCCAATTAAAAAAAAAAAAGGCCAAAAAAAAACCAGACCAATTTCCTCCTTCAAGACAAATTAGGAACAGTCAGAGTCGTTCCTAGATGTAGTGAACTATTAAAACACTGTGATATAATGTAAAACATTCTAGCTAGAAACATCCATTTAATGATTCTCTTGGGGAGCTGAGGCTCAGTTTAGGAAGATTAGTTTCTAGTTCAGGTCAAGCATAAAACAGTTGGTTTTGAAGTACATCGCTTTTATTGTTAGCTTTTTTATTCAAGAATATTTCTAGAATTTTATTCTATGTCTTTTTCTCTCTTCTACAGTTCTCTAAAACACTGGATTACCAACTAAGGACGAAAATCTCAAATACTTACTGAAATTTAATGCAAAGTAGCCTAACTGTGGTAATATATAACAGAATTAAGCAATAATACATAGGATTCACATTAATGGCTCTTTCACAGGGTTGCTTTTTGTGAACAATGTCACCACATTGAATTCACCCTATTGAGTGCTCCATTGCATATCTTGCAGGCAACAAAGTTCCTCTGAAGGTATATTTAACCATTGCAGGTCTCTTCAGAGTCACTCAGATTTCTAAATCTGTCACATCACCCATCACCAGTTAAAAGATAACCTAATGAACCCTCAGATAGCTCAACAAACTTTAATAGACCAAAATTACCAAAAATACTTTCCAACATTTCAGTACAGCTGAGGACTTAGAAAAATCTGGAAATCTGCTGACTGGAATGGAAAATAAGTGTTTGTGTCAGCCTGAATGACTGGGAAATTCAGTGATTTGCGTACTATTCTCTAATTTGATGGTTCTCAAAACAGTAAGTTTTGACTAAGTACTTCTAAATATTTCATACCACAATCCTGTGTGTGAACACCCACCTCTTTCCCAGACTTAATCTAGTCTGTTAAAAAAAAATTATTACAAAAACTATTCTTGTTTCTGAGCTGTGAAAGTGAACAATACAGGTGCTGTGCTGTTCTGTAGTATTTTTATTACTTTTTTAAAAACCTATTTTACATTTCCATGAGATTTTACCTCACTTAAGGCTGTGACCTATCTTGTATCTATTTCAACATTATATACTGATCACTAAACATGGGGCTAAAAGTTAATATTCATGATAATGACAGCTTTGAAACAAGTTATTCAGGCAAGACTAGTTAATTTCTGAGTGTTCTGCCTTCACTGGCAATGCACAGCCCTCTGGCAGGCATGGTGATCACCTGGCTCATCTCAGGTTAGCCTTTGGAAAGACCATGCCTGAAGGAGAAGCAGAATTCTCCTCGGATCTTCTGAGCAGTGAGGACACTGCCTATGCCCGGCTCTAGTCCAAGAATGAAGCAGGGCCCTCACTGTTTGTTCCAGTGCATTCAGCTGAGTGTTCTGGTGACTCAGCCCCACTTTAAGGTCACCAGAGACCTGGAGGAGCATGACTAAGCCCTGTTGCTGCTCTGGGTGCTTTTTCTGTTTCTATCTAGGTAGATGATAAGTAGCGATAAGTAGGGTATCATCAGGATGTACTTGCAAAATACAGCAGAGTACAAGTTTAAGACCAGCAACTGAATAACACAGAAGAAATTGTTAGAGAACAAATTTCCACTTAACCTCTTCTTTTTCCCCCTTTGTCTTTCTTAATGCAGAGAGAAAAGAAAAAGTTGACATTCAGAAATGATCCATGAGGTCGATTTGTGAGAGAAAGATCTTTTGGTAAAAAAAGCTGTGGTCACATTCCAATCCACAAAATATTTGAATAAACACTGCAATATTTTAGCATTATTGAAAGCCCTTTGAGAGTAAAAATAAATAAAATAGTGCAGTATGCCATTTTGATATTTTTAAAACAATTCCATGTCTAAAACAAATACTGATGTATGAAAGGTTGTTTGAAAGATGTCAGCTTTACTGAAACGCCTGTTTCTGGGGCAACCCTGTTTGATTTACACTCTCTGAACAGATTTTCTCTGCAGAACTTTCATGCTATTACCTTCTATTGCTCTCTGCAGTCAAAACCCCTTCACTACCTATTAGTCTCTTACCCTTTCTAAAGTGCTCTGTAGTAAGTCAAAGTAAATGGGTAGGGAGAAATAGCCTTTAATGTTTTACTGAGCAAACCTGGTTATAACCAGCCTCCTGTCACGCACCCCTGGTTCTTGAAGTATGTTTCATTAATTCTTCAGTGTGTCCTGTGATATCCTTTCGGATCTTCATAGAATAAAGTTAATTTCCTTCACACTTTTTTTGGAGCTCTTTGAGGTGGTTTTCATTTTTGTTTCCAGATATACCAATAGTTTTGTATTTCTAAGCCAAATATGGTTTAAATTTCCCTTCTATTCAGGAAATGAACAAAATAATCCATGGCTATACTCATGTAAAGCACATCATTTGTCTCTCAAGTGCTTGCAGTAGAGTCAGAAAAGCAACTGAGCACTGGCTGTCCTTAACAATGAAACCTTCTAATTTCCAGCCTAAGTCCCATTACAGGGTTGGAGTCCATCCTGCAAAGCAACTTTAAAGTGTTTTGTCATTGTGTCGGGCACGTCGGTTTATTAAGTTAAAAGACAGCAGGGATATTTGAGGGAGGTGCTTTAGTGCTTCCTGCTCCTCACACATTTGGTCCTGAAGCACAAAAGCAAACATGATTTCATGTCAAAGTTTAAAGGTTTGTCTGGTCCTGAATCATACCAGCACATTTCTGCACTCTCCAGACCACTGGTTAGACACCCAGCTCCTGCTGTCTGTGGCAAGGAAGTGTCAGGAGAAACATCCTTTGGCTGCAGTGGGAGGGAAGTCTCTGGGGAGGTTTAGGATGTGAGAGCCCAGCTGCCCTCAACCTCCTGCGTGAATCATCCTGCAGATGCTGCAGTGTCTCTAGCAGCAGACGTTTGATGAGTTCCTTTCTAACCCAGTAACATGGCAAACACTGTGTAACCTTTGTGAAACCCAGACAGTCTGAATCAGACCTGAACATTAGGCAAAACTTTTTTTTTCTTTCACACGTGTATATTAACACTTCATTCATAACTAGTTATTGTTTAGCTGAGCAGGGGAAACCCTAATGTTTCTAAAATATGAGCAAGCCGATATCTTAGAGAAATATGTTCAAAGCTAGACGTAGAATTACTCACTCTGTGAGTCAATAAGCACTGTAGAAAATGCAGACGCTGTTATATGCTGTCAGGTAAATGCAACTATTTTTCCTGTCGTTCCTTGAATGCGCACTTATACTCACTGTTCAGCAACAAAGTTGCTGTCTGGGGTTTGTATGCTAGAAAAAGAGGTAGGAGACTTTTGTTTAAACAAAGAGACAAACAATAAATCCTTGGGTTTTGGTCCAGTGGTCAGAAGCCAAAATTGCTACAAATACGTTGCTGCACAGGTTTCAGATTGACATGAGAACCTACATATAGGGGGGAGAAAAGTCCCTTCAAAGTCACCTATTTTTTGAAGCAATAAAGTCTAAAGTACTGTGACTGGCAGAGCCAGAGCTGGCAATTTTTATTCTCATGGGTTGCACTGTGACTCAGCCTCACACATTATCTGGGGACTTCTGGTTGTCGGGAACAAGTGGACAGACTATGAACTGACTGCAGGCCTGGCAGGTATCTTTTCCAGAGTGCATGAGTTGCACCCAATAAAGTACTGATTTGGTACATTATTAAGATGAGACTCTGGGAAACAGGGGAGCGCTTCACTTCTTGCTGACAAACAGCATCAGCGCCTTAAAATGCATTAAATGAAGCAGGCAGTAACAAATACAAAAAATTTGCAGAATCCAGTGTCTGGGGTAGAAGTTGCTTCTTGCTGCAGTTTGAAAGCCATTCTTTTTCATGGCTGCCTGGAATGGGGTGATTTGAGAAGCAGCTGGAGTCTCCACGATTCAAAACAGTTCAACATATTTCTGTCCCTAATTTAATTCTGGAAGAAAAAAATGAAGAAGTAAAGAATGGGCAGGAATTCAGGATGTAATCTCTAACAGCCAAAACTACTCTAAAAACCAGCAAACATTCAAACAGATGGGATATTCTTCTCATGAATTTAATAGGCATCAGACAGACAGCCAAAACTAAACTTCTTGTAAGAGTAAAATTTTATGATCCAAGAAATAGAGCTAATGAGCTAATAAAAATTTCTAGCTTCATACGATACAAAAATTACTATGTTGTGTGTGGTTACAAAAGAATAGCTTTTCATGTGGATCACTGTATGGCATGCTGGCAATACCCTGATCCTCTAGCCTTTCCCTTGTTCTCACTTTGCTGGGACACAGAGTGAGCTCATGTGCCAATCAGATGGTCAGGATGTACCCAGTGCCCCCTCCAGACACAAGAGCATTTTCTAGTCCTCTTCCCTACACCTTTTCATGAGATTAGGGCTCGTTCTGCTCCCAGTTTATGGAGCAAGCCATGTAATCAGCTTGTCTTAAAATGAGCAGGCACGCTTTATTTAAATCATTATAGTTCTCAGATCTAAGTACTGGATAGACCTTCACAATGCATAGCTATAACCTTCTATAGTATATTTTTGGTGCATGTGGCTCTGGACTATAAATGGTAAATTCAGGTTATTCTTTATTATTGAAATGCCTGCTATCCTAATGATTGACTTAGCCAGCTAGGTCAGAGAAAAGAGATCTGAACTTCTCTCTGAAAATTTTCATCAGATTAGAAATATGGAAAGAAAAAACTATTATTATTTCTTTCTAAACTATCACAAAATATTTTATCATTACACTATTTTAGCTTTGGACCTAATTTTACCTAATGTTATGAAAGAGGAATTGGCATTTAACATCTAACATGAAAAAAATCTTTCATGTAGTTGCAAGATTTATACATCACTAAAATAAAATACAATATTAAAACAAATGAGGTAAATATAAATTGTAATACTTGGCTGCTTCGTAAATGAGATATATTTTAAAATACCACTACTTTCAAAACTTAAAAAAAAAAGTCAAGTAATTTAAAAATGTGCAGGTTTGTGTAGCATATAGATCACAATACAGGCAATCATAACCCAACATACTCAAAGGTACTGGTTTAATTAATTTTTAGTCTCATAAAACTCCCTATAAAAAAAACTGTGAAATGACTTTGACCTTTAGAAACATGAGGAATTGGCCGTGCAAACCTTATTCAGGGCTCCTCAAAACTGTAGTTGCATTCTGTGGGCCTTAGTTCAATCAATAGCTTAAGTTTCTTATTTGTAACTTAGCATATTTGATTTCTCCATTTAACCAGTCACCCTTTTAGAGACAGCTTATTAGAAGGACAGCTTAATTGATCATTTGAATCTTCTTTGCACATAAATTCTGGGTCAGATTGTTTTCCTTCAATCAGAGAAGTGGTAGGTATACTGGAGAGACTGTCGGAATGTTAACTTAGGTTAATTGTGCTCTGTATCAGACCTCATTCTCTCAATCAAGTGAGTAATACTCATTTGCCTCACCTCCAGTCTGCATAGAGACACATACATTTCCTGTGCAGTTGCAAATACATTGCATCTTTATCATTTTTGACAGGCTAGTTTCTCCACAGAGAGCATGTCTCAAACCACAGAAAACATCTGTCTATTGAGGAATACTCTGCAATGAGGTATTTGAGCACCTTGTAATTTCTGACCCTTGTTGATACAGAGCATTTTCTTCTCTATAACCTTACTTGTAAAATGAAGTCTGATCTCTTAGAGCACAGAAATGATTCTGTGAGCACCAATAGTTTTTATTTCCACGAGTAATTTCTTCTCTTGCTCATACACATTCCTAAAATAACACACAGGTAGAAAGTGTTTAGCTGCACTTTTTTCCTATATATCATTCCTTCAGGTAGGAGCAAGCATGAATGTTGACACGAGTTTTGAGTATCCCTGACAAGATACATAGAAGTTGTACATATCAGAAGGTCAAACTATGTTTGGCACCCCTCTTACTTACTACTATTGTCATTATTTTCCCTTTTGACCAAGTTAAACGCAGGATCAAATAGCACTATTTGTCTACTGCAATCTGCCACGGACCTAGCCCTTTCCCAAGGACTCTAAGATGCACAAAGTTTCAGTATTCACCTGTGAACAAAAGTATGATCTTTCCAATGTGCCATGAAACACAAGTCATTTGAAACTGCTCTCAAAGGCGTGTAACACTAGAAATTCCCAGTTACTCTGCCTATCAGTGATGGTGTTCCTAGCAATTCCAGTGTTTAGCAATACAGGGCTGAAGGTAGATATGAATAAATTATTCTTTTCTGCATTCCTGACCCATAGGTGCTTTATAGCAGTACAGGGAAACAGAAATACAGAGCACATTCTGAGATTCTTCTTTTTTAAGAAATATAGAGATTAGGAACCAGAAATTTACCCAAGTTTTGCTAAACGTTGTGTGGTTTTGCACTTAGATAAAGACACATCGGTGCTACCTGCTCCTGATCTTCCATTCTGTGTTATGCACAGAGGAATAGACTCCACATAACTGTAAGTGCAAATAGACATTTTTTTAACCATGGTTGACTTTTATATGTCATAGCTTGTGGAAAAGCAAATAGAAAGTTTAATTAAAACTGAGCTCAGTCATGTTGAACCCGCAACCTCTGAAGTGAGAAGCAGGGCTGTTATCCACTTCGCTACCTCTCTCCATGGGTGTGTATATACATATGTATGTATATATATATGTGTGGAGTTATGTATGTATGTATGTATGTATGTATGTGTGTATATGGGAGTTTGCTTGCTGCACTCATGTTCCCAGAGAATAACAGCCACCTGGAGAGAATACAACATTAAAAATCATTTTCAAAATCAAATGTAAGTAGTATTCAGTTCAAACAAAACCTATTCCCCAATTCATACAAAGATTTAAGTGCATAGAAAATTCAATGAAGGTTAGATTTGCAGTAATAGTCTGTTATTTTGCTTGAACCCAAGATATTTGAGTAGTTTTAAGGGCCAAACATTAGCACTATTCAGTATATGAGCTACTGATTTCAGTGGGATCAAGGTTTGGTCCCTCATGGCCTGTTTTGGAATTCTAATGAATTTGTTGTTTGACTGCTTTGAAAAGTCTCTTGGCAGTGAGCTGTTGCAAATATAATGGTTTGATAATGAAGGGCCATTTTTTCCCTCTGTGCTGTACTGGCTGTACTTTCAGCTATTGTGGAATAGAAATATTGTTCAACAAAAGAACTATATTAATGTTGTGGAGGGAAGTTAATTAAAAGTCAGCTGTAAATGCTGAAAGCAAACAGCAGTGAGTCCTTACTTCATAACTCCATGTGTAAACAAAATATAACAAAAAGTAAAACTAATCTACTGATATTTTATCAGAAAGAACATATCTGAAAATGAGTTATATACTTATTTAATTCTTAATACATAAATATATACAGAAAGATGGCACTAATAAAGTGACTTCAGGATATGGGAGTGATTGTGTCTGTCTGTGCAAGCCCACCAAGGGACTAATATTTAAGGGTTTGATATTAAAGCTCATATCTGAATATGAATTATTCCTGGGTTGTCAGACAATATTTAAGGCCTAGAAAAGAGTATGCATCCATGTATATCCTAGATTGTTTATGTGAGTTCTGTAGATTAATACATTTTTTCTCTGTGAGTGATTTTTTTGCAGGGTTTGGGGGGATTTTTATTCCTGTGTGGACAATGTGCTATTTCACTCTTGAAGTTTTCTCTAGAAGATATAAGGATTTCTGCTCCTGACAAACTGTGTGTTGATATGTTTCTATTCTGAGTCATTTCCCCACGTCTTGCTGGTATGTACATTATCAGCATGGGAATTTGGGAATCTGAATTACTTACCTCAATTATTCTGCCCTCTGTATGTGAGATTTCTGGCACAAGTAACTGAAGTCATGCAGGGGTTCAAGGTGAACTTACAGTATGAAAAAATTGCCATGAGCTTTCTTAATATCCAGCTTTTAATGGTTATCTGTGATGCCCCTCCCAATCACACACACACAAAAAAAATGTTCTTTATGAAATGAAGTCTGCCTGGGAAATATTAAAGTGCTATGGATGACTGTGGCAATGCTGGTTTTGACTACAAAACTATGCTTTTTATGCAAAAAACACTGGATACTCTATCAAGTGTCTTCTTGCCTACATCATATTCATGAAACTCCCTATTGAGCTGAGATCAATCAACCATGATGAGACAGATATGTGTTAAAGTTTAGTGTATGCTGATGGCTTCTGGTTTCAAGCAGCCTCTCTGAAATTTGACTTTCAGATGGTCCTCTACAGCAGTAATGTGAGAAGGTAAAAGAGCTCATCTTGTCCAAGTGGGGGCCACTGAGTGAAACACACTTCATGTCTCACTCTGATAACTCCTCAAAGGAGAGAGTGAGAGGATGCTGTTACGAAAATTTTTTCAAGCATGTTTCTGGAGAACATCTGTCCTAACTAATCCATGTTTACTGACAGACTGAGCCAACTTCATGAAATGCTTTGTGTGTGTGGTGGCCTTCCTCAATGATATGTAGAAAAAGGAGAGAGAACTCAGTGGAACTGCCAAAAAAAGGCAGAATAGTTGTGCTTTACAGTGCATCAGGGATAGCTGCAAGTGTTTTTCATTTACATATACCGTGAAGAAATTATGGCATGGTGGACAGGTCTTGAAACGTAAGGGAAGGAGCTACAGAATTGACATTAATGTGGTTTCAGGGCTTCAGTAGCCTATGTATTTGCAACAGCTCCATTGTGTCAGCTGGGCTATTCTCACTGACAGGCAGGGTGTTTATGTACCTCAGTCTTCTCCCCTCAATCACTTGAAATCTAGCTGATTTGGTGGGACACTGGTGATTCAGGCAGGTTGGCAGTGTCACCATCTGGAGCTGGAACAGTGGTCTTATTTTAACTTGTGTTTTGGCAATAGCAGCATTCTTGCTAACAGCGCTAGGACATCCAGCAACAGAATTCCCACCCTCTCTGCAACTTAGCAGCAGTGGGTGACAGAGCACAGACATAGATTCTTTGCATTTTTAACTATATAGACAAGTAAGTATGTTCTTGATACACAATATTGTCACCACTGTAGTTCAAATAGGGGACTTAAATCACAGAAGAAGAGCTCGTCTTTAAATAATTCCTGAATGACAACACTCAGAGAATG
Organism: Oriolus oriolus; assembly: GCA_013400235.1. Classification (NCBI taxonomy): domain Eukaryota; kingdom Metazoa; phylum Chordata; class Aves; order Passeriformes; family Corvidae; genus Oriolus; species Oriolus oriolus. The sequence continues at coordinate 18,780 of VXBT01008874.1, forward strand.
AAGACATGAAGGTATATATTTAAACTTCCTATCTGTAAGTACACTGCAAAAAAAGTACTGTGTTGCTTTTGGAAGCAAATATTCCCCGGTCCTCAGACAGCAAAAACAGGCCTGTTCACAGTTAGACCATTTATTGTCACTTTCTGCATTTTCTCCTATTAGTCTTCTTCTGTACCTCTGTCTCTCACTGAAATGTTCTTGGTGAAACTGTGGGAGCTTACAGCTTTAAGACAAAGAAAAACATATAAAGGGAGAAAAATGATGTGACTTTTGACTTCTGAAGGAGTGCACTAAATCTTAGTATGTGAGCCACCTACAAACATATAACTTTAAAGAGAGAAAAAGAAAGAGAGAAAGGGCAAGGGCAAGGGCAAGGGCAAGGGAAAGGGAAAGGGAAAGGGAAAGGGAAAAATGAAAATTAAAAAGGAAAGGAAAAAGGAAAAGGAAATGCACAGGACCTCAGGCAACAGTTAGAATTACCCTAGTGCGACTTGCATGAGTTGCTCTAAGATGTTGTAAGAGCTTTTGAAGTAATGTTTCTCCAATGAACCAGCAATGTACTGCAGAATCCTGGTAGCACTGGGTGGAAATCAGAGAGAAAACACCTCAGTAAATACACACTTTAATGATGCTTACGAAGACTCCCTATACATTTTTCTTATGTTTCCTCATAATTTTAATACAGACAAAATACCTAAGAAAAACGTTTGGGGAAGAAAGAAAATAAAGGAGAAGCAGAGTGCAGACACCTCCTGATTAGCTGTAATCCCGAGATAAATTACACATATTTGTGCAGGAGGTCAGTCACTTCTGTAGCAGAGAGGACATAAATATCTGGTTAATCAAGCATAACACCTGGCAATAGATGGAATTCACCATTTGATAAAACTGTTTACTTAAATTCAGTCGGTAGGAATAGAAGATGTTTAAGTAAGGCTGTATCTCACAAGAGTATAATCTATGGAAATGTATGTCACATCCCATGAATACTAAGCAAATTCATTATGAACAGCAGTATTTCCCAAGAATCTGTAGTGATGGAACTTTTAAATTAAATTGTATCTCTTGATTTTTCTATGTGATCATGTTCACGAGCCCATTCCTTTTTTTGCCTTATTTAAGTCCTCAAACCCATGAGCTCGTCAACATATGAAAGCACATTCGAGCAGCTGAGCCCAAGAACTAAACAGGGAGAAAGAGACAAAGGAGTCATTCTTCACATCATGGAGCACCAAATTCTTGATTGTAAAAAGCACAGTGAAAAAAAAGGCTGGGATTAAGAAATACAGAATGCTAGAGCAGTAGAAAGGACTTGATTTCCTAATCTCTATCCTATGAAGGTATTGTAATGCCTACGAGGGATAAGATACCCTCTCACACTTAGATCAGTCAGCAGGATTTCTGAAAGACAATTGTTATAAAGCTTAAACTAGTTTCCTCCTAATAGATAAGCTCCCAAATCATGTGGTAACAGAAAAAAACCCACTATTTGCCTCTCAGACTTTTACCAGGAGCACCTCAGTGGTATCATCAATAGCCTGCTTGCACCTCCACTGGTCAAAGTATTTCCCTCATCTGACAACAAAGTGGGTTTTCCTTTGAGTGAATTACCTGCCAGAACATTTATCCAAGTGGCACACGACTTCTTTCATTTCTTCAACATTACCATCAAATCATCAGAGAAACAACAAATGGTTTACTACTGTCCCAGTATTGTACAAAACAGTCTCTTTGTGACATTTTCTTCCAAGCAGTGCATTTCACCACCTGCATTGCTTGCTTTTACAGTGCCCAAAATTTGTAAACAGTCACCAAAAGGCAAAGGGTACTGATTCTGCAGGGCTAACAGTTCTGAGTTTACGCCTTCATATTTCCAGCAGAATATTAGGACAAGTCAGTATCAACACTCTTCATTTTATCTAAATAGGAGATATACATATGAACACCTTGAGAGTCTTACATTTTTTTAAATATTACAGCCATCTGGAATGTATATTTTCAAGCAAAAAGTTATTCTGCGTCTATCAGAATTGTTGAAAAGAACCTTTACAGACAGTAAATGGCAGCATTTATCAATTTAATTGTATTTAATTGTATCAGTAAATCTCTATATAAATTTCAATATTTACACCAGTGAACACCTTCTTATCTTCATTTCTCTGTCAGAAAATAGTTTGATTGCTGAATAAAAAATGTGATTTTATTGTCTCCATCAACTGCATAAGCATATTTTAAAGCAGTGCATCTCAATTCAGTATATGTAAATTAGAATTAGTAATGGAATCAGAGAAACTTAATGCCATTGTTGATGACAAGAGGTGTTGATGATTTTTAGCTGGTCACAAATGAATTGTAAAAATGAATTCTTCTTTAACCAGCAGGCCAAAGTGCATGCACTTTGCTCTGTCAGCATTTGAAACAGTTCTGTAAGCAGTCTTTCTGGATCTGATTTTTCATGTATGAAAAGCCAGAGATGATACTTGACTTTTTTTTTTAAGTAAATGAACTTAGATTTCTCTCTAGTGTTTCAGTATGTGTGTAAGATATACAAAATTGTAAACATGGTTGAGTTAAATTCCTTTGGAAATGAAATGGAGTCACTAAAGAATGACTTTTTAAATTTTTGGTATTCATTTAGCTCTCTTACAGACATGGTATCTTCCTTTTTTCCCCCTCTTTAGTTTCCTATTCAGTACAGATACACAAAAGGATACCATTTGTCAGATCAAATCAGCCCCAAGGTCCATCTAACAGTGGTTGTCTCCTGTTGGTGATGATGAATGTTAGATGCAGCAGAGAAAGTCTAGGACAAAACTGACTAAACCATCCCTTGATCTCTCTTAACAGAGACTGACTAAAATCTTGAGGATCAAGATAACATCCCTTTCAAAGTTTTGTCACCACTTTGAAGTTCAGTGAGTCACTCTACTGTTCAAATAATTCATCACTTCTTCTGAGTAAAGCAATAAAAAATCCTGAAAAATGTCCATATATTTCATATTATGGGGAGATGTCAAATGCACAAAAAAGAGGTTTCTAATGTGCTTGGTGCAGCCGACACCTGCTCCCTCCTGAGTTCACCTTGCACCCTTCAAACACTCATGCTCATGTACCTTTGATCTGTTTTACTCTGCTACATCTCCATAGAAGAACTAATAGGATAAAAAGTGTTCAGTGCCTTTTGTGACCTTTCCCTTTCACTGTGAAAGGAGTGCAGCAAACACCTATTTACAGGAAGTAGGTAATACAGCAGCAGAGCTGGGATATGTCATTGCAAATAGAAGTGGCTTCCTGAAATTACCTCTCACTTTCCATTGTCCTGTGAAATGCTGTTTCAACACAGATTCCTTCTCATCAGCAATTCACTGCTGTGGATGTATTCTGTTTAACATGCCTTCTCAGTTTGGGCAGATGTATGTTTTTGGCAACAATATATTCATCTGTTGAAGTCCCCACATGTGGCAGCATAGCACTGTCTGGGCCACCTGTGCCTAACTCTACACATAAGCCTGGATTTCTATTGCTGGCAGAGAAAACTCTCCTTTTGATCATATAAAGAAAGCAAAGCAAACCTTAATAGATATAGCTGCTATTCATTTTCCATCAGCATTTGTTAGAGGTCTCATACTATACCTACATAAATCAAAAATAATTTTTCTTCTTTGGATATCAGTAAGCATTTGTGTAAGTCCCCAGCTCATCTGTTCATCTTTTCTCAAAACTGTTAATTATTGTATCACAGAGAATTGAATGTACTTAGAAACACTTTTTTGTAGTGCTACGCCATTGATATCTGCAGGAGTGCCATGGTGTACTTGACATGGCTCAAGCAGAATGGATGATATATAAGATGTTCAGCAAGCTTTAGATTACTCACACCATTTTATACAACAAATATTCACATTCATTAAAAGAAAAAAAAAGCATGTCAACCTGATGAAAGGTTCTTTAGCATTTGCCATCTGGAGACATTCCAACAGTTGCATTGGCATGATCGTTGCAGATTCAAAGAAGCTGAATCTTTGAAATAGATTTATGTATACAATTCAGTCACAAGACAAGTATTTGGAAAGTTTTGATTGACAGAAGGTGGAGAAGATAATTATGTTTGACTAATGGCAACTAAATCAAGACCTTTAAAAAGTGAGCATTAAGTAGCTATTAAGACTGTGATGGCAGAAAAATGTAGTATGAACAAAAATATTAAAATTTAACTGAAAGCCAGTTATATAATCTCTTTAAAACATTTTGTGTATGAGACTCCTTGAAAAGATGTGCCACTAAACAGAAGAGCCTTCCATAGGCACTTCCTTCAGAATAGAAGTAGCTTTCTTTTTTTCCTATTAAAAATCCAGTGGACACCTAAGGAAGAAATCTGAGAAAAATGAGATTAGTTGAAAAACTTCTCATAGTAGTTCACTCTTTTCATGATATGACTGACAAACACATGATATCCTGAGTACTTTGAACGGATGCTCGAGAGCTGGACAGTAAGGAAAGTATCCCCAAGTCAAGTGTCCCATAATGAGGGAAAAGGTCACCTGAATCTTGCTTTTATCCTCCCTTCTGAAATAAGAACTCCCCCAATTTTAAAGAAACTAACAAACATCAGTATTTATGGAACCGCAAGTATCTCCCAAAAGTTCTTGTTGTTTTCTCTGTATTTCTGTAGGCAAAATACTTGACTGTTCTTGCAGATCTTATGACTGATATTTTCCTTGTCTTCCCTGACTTTCACGTCATCTTGAAATTTAACCAGAAATTGACCTTATGTTTGTCAGCTCACTAGCCTCTGATAATTTCTTCTCATTCAGTAACTACAATTTCGGAAGGCAAGGAAAGAACATACATATTTCAAAACTCAGGCATTTACCAAGAACCTTCTTTGTTTGTTAGGTAAGAGGAAAGATCTCTGACACACTTAGAACTCTTGATAATTTCTGAACTGAAAACAAGTTGACACTTGATTATATAAAAAGCAAAATAAAAGAACATTGTTACAGCCCGGAGTCACTTGCTGTAGTGCTTCCTTGAAATGAGTAAGAGCAATGATTGGATGCAAAATCTATTTACACAAAATGACAACTATCTCACCAGTTACTAAGTTAGCACCACAGCACATTAGCCAGGGAGAGTGGATTGATGTTTGAAACAAACTCAGAATTTCTTGTCCAGTTCAGCTAAAAACAGAAAGAAAAGAAATAGTGTGATGTGGTGTCTGATACTGCCAGAATCATCCTGAGGCTTCTCATTATTGTATCCTTACACAAATACTTGTGTTGGGCCTAAGCAATAATAGAGATGAAAGTTCAAGATAAACTAAATGGAGCACAAGTATTGCTACTGAAACAGTGAAATGGCCATCATTTGTTCATTTCGTACCACAAACCCATCTCAGCTGAGTGAAACTCCCTGAACGAAATTGCAGTTACACATAATGCAGTCTTGAGGTTTTTGGCACATAGTGCTTTTTAACTGTTTTTATTGTCAGTTTGCTAAAGAGTCCTACACAGCAACTCATGTACACAAAATTTCAAGAGGGTTTTAAATGTCTCTAATATTGAAAATATTAGCTATTACTCATAGACCACCAAGTGTTCCTCTTAGGTTAATGGTTTCCCAGTCAAAAACATCCAGTTGGTTTACACAGGAAGCCACAAAAGCTAACATTCACCGGAGAGGTTTTCCCTTAAGCAAATACAAGTATCAGAACAGCAGAAGACAGGCAAGAATTGGATTCAGTAATACTGAATTCTAAAGAATTTTCAATCAAATGAACACTTCAACAAAACACTTGAACAAACATTTGAACAAAGTCCGTACCCTACCTGACAGGGTATACCAAACATTTCATGGAAACAACAGAATTACAAGCACAATCTAACGCACCTTTGAAGTTGGTTCTACTTTGAGGAGGGACTAGACCTCCAGAGGCCCCTACCAACCCTAACTGGCCTATGATATTGCATATCTGTTGCTTTGAGCCATGAATGTCAGCTGAGAAACCAGACATCTCATTTCTAAGCCCTTGAAGAGTCATTGTTTGCTAACAGGACTACTGCCAGAGGAGAAAGGCTTAGTGGTGACGGGCAGGGGATTTACTTTTTCCTTCCAGGGCACTAATGGCAGTAGACAGTCCAGACTGAAACAGATAAGAGGGGAACCAAGTGACATCTGGGCCAGGAGATCTATTTTGTATTCCTTCCAGGACAGCAGAGTATAACTTTTACCCACACTACTGAGAAGGTCTTAACTACTGCTTCTCCTCTGTGCTAATACAGGTATTCTCTACACAGGCTCGAGTTTTATCAGAGAACAGTAGCTCCAGAAAAATTTTTGAGGAGATATTTGCCCTCATAGTTCTTAATATTTGCTCAAAACACTCTGATCATTATCTCTGAGTTCCATTGCACCCGTAAGGGGAAGAGAGCGCCCAAGATTCAGAGATGCTTATTGTTAAAAGGACTGACAGAGGATATGCAAAAGCTTATAAAGTTTTATTAGTAAATAGCACACTTATCATAGAAATTGGTATGAGTTAGAGCCTGGCCTCCTATATAAGCACATGGCAGTGGGTTTTGGATAAAGGGGTAGGGTGAAAAGGAGGAGACAGGGAGAGAGAGAGACATGAATTAAAGAGGGGGATGGGAAAGAAAGGAAGAAACATTGATCCAGCTGATGGGGTGTCCAGAGTCCTGAGCTGTACACATGCCTGGGCTTCATGTGGGTACCTTTTTATAGACAAGTTTTCACCATCCTGGATATATGTTTCTTGCTTTGTGTGCAAATCAGTTACCATGAGCAGTCAGTTCTTCTAGACCTGTATGGAAATAGTTCAGAGGGCTTTGAGGGTCTTTAGTTGTCTTGATCTCCCCTAAAAGGGTCAGCCTGTGTTCAACAGTGCATTCTCACTTCTTGACCTCATTCCTGCACTTGCACAGTACCGTGTTGTGTTTTTGTCCAGGATCCAGAACACGGATATTGGTCCCAGAAAAATGCTGCCCTACCTCCACAAGGCCCCTTCTCCAGCCACATCCTGTCCTTTCTTACCAAGTGTTATTGCCAACAGCCCTTGTGTGGCTCCACAGCTGTCTGGCTATTGCTGTTTGAGACAAACACATTAGCCCCCTTGACTTCTAGTCTCCTACACAAGAAGGAGTATTGCCACCCATGCACAAAAAAACAAGTTTTCTAACAAACAGAAAATTTTTACTTAGCTGTCTCTTGTGGGGATGATCTGGGTAATTGAGGTCAACACTTGCTTGAACTCTATCCTTCTGCACTGAGAATATGTGCAGAGCAACTACCTAAATGCTGAACAACTGCAGTCATGATTACTGTTCATTCTCTGAGGACAGCAAGTGGTCTAACATCTCATGTTGCAGGAAACAGTAGCAAGAGGTTTGTTAGACAGTTCTGCATGAGAGACATGCTGTATGAACTCTTTTATGTTCAAAGATGTGATTTAAATTAATGTTTAAGATGTGCAGACCCTGCTAAAATAGGTGGCATCAAGTCACATTAAAATACACAGCTTAAATATTTCTTCTTATTCAGCTGCCATATTTGTGAGACATTGAGAAGATAGATGTTGGTCTGGGAAAAAATAGAAGGGAGTGGAACAAAAGAGTACTGGAGAGACCAGAAGTATTGTGGAAGACCAAGGAAGCTGTAACAGATGGAGCTTGACTTTGTGAGGTAATGTCCTTTTGGAAGGCTTGTATTCCTCCAGCTTTCCCTGTTTTCAGGACTAAGTGTAAAATTTTATTTCCCTGTCATGAGTAAAGCAGCATATTAGAACTTGTAACACTTATTTTTCAGATTATTCCATTCAATAAAATGAGATTTCTTTCACCCCAAAAAAATGCTTAGCATCCTAAATATGGCAGCGCTGAAAGATTTTAAATTCTAACTCTGTAGGGACAATCTAAAGTCTATTTTCCTTCTTCCCACTGTTGGGTGTGTTGGGGTTTTTTTTCATTATTACTCTCTCTTGTATGTTTATTGCACACTCCCCCTCTTTTTCTGAAAAACGCTGGTTGCCTTCAGCTGTTTGTTGTTATTTGGTTTTCTGTATTGCTTTAGTATCTCTTTAGGATTTCTCCCCCTTCTTCCCTCTTTTTTCTCTGAGATAGATTTTATTGTCCTCCATGCATTTTCCTTTTTTAAATCCTTCTCTCTTTTTCCCTCTGTTTTCTTTCATTATATAGTCTTGCCCCATCACATGTTTACTTTCCTAGCACAGAAGAAAGTAATAAGATTCATTTATGGCTGCTGTGTCTTACAGAGTTGGGGTGAGAGGGTCTGTGGTGGATTCAGGAGTTGCCTCTCTCAAACAAGCTACTGCCTCAAGTACAAGTTCCTTTCTCTGTACCCAGGGACTACCACAGAGAGTCTCTTCAGAGAGTCCTTGCACAGAGGACAAATGCCAGAGATATACAGCATTTTGTCCATATATCTCTAACAATTTCCCCATTTGAGTCAAGGGTATTTGGAGTAATAAGCGATAAAAATTTTGCATCCTCTATTCATAACATAAAAAATGCCTGTGCTATCTGAAAGTATAAAGAGATAGCACAGAAAACAGCAACAGCTCAAATGTCAAAAGCCCTGGCTTCAAACAGACCCCTCCTGCTACTCCTCTAAAGTATCTTCCAGATTAAACTAGAGGGAAAGGTTTTGTGACTGTTGCTCCAGCCAGCAGGAGCTTAGTTGTTAACAACTGTGGGCTTTAACAAAATAAGTACTTCTGCTACTGATTTTCTTTTTCCTATCAGCAAATAACACATATGACAACCATTTGGACCCAGTGCTCTGTTTATCCCATCATTTTTATGCATTTCATTTGATCTTTTCTGCAGATCATTGCTAGAATGAAAATATGGTGGAAGTCACTGCTTCCAGAGATCAAACTTTCCATTGTTCTTTGAAAAAGAGATTGTATTTGAGTACAGAGGTTTGCATAAGAATCAGTCCCTTTCCTTGTATCAAGTCAGCTATTTTCAGCTCAGAGTAGCAATCTTTGATTTCTTGGTTGTAACTATGGCAATAAGATTAGATGGCATTCAGTAAAATTCATTTTATAAATTAGCATGGGAGGGTGCCCATGACTGTGGTACGGGAAGTGTAAAAACATTGTGGAATGAGATTGAAATTAAATCAGAACTCAGAATACTCCTCAAAATAATGATTCTCAAACTCATCCAGCACCATCTGGTAGTTTGTGAATAATTTACAGTTAGCCACAATAAACATGATGGGATCAATGGGGCTGATGAGGGTTATATTTCTTACTCAAAGCCATTTTTAAAAGGCATTTTAACCCCATTTTGGGTGGATGCTGAATTCTTTGATCTGGGACTCTTGTAACAGTAGCAGTCAAATCAATTTCAAACACTTTCATTACAGCACAAATCTACAAAGCTCATTATGGTCTGAGAAGAAAGAAAATAGAAGAAATATAAAAGTTGTCCTCTAGGCCTCAGGCCATGTTATAATGAGAGTAAGAATGAGCAGTGGTAGATACTATTTTGAGTTCTGGCTCTGTATTTCTGGTGCATGGTACAGTCCTGTCAATTCACCAGAACAGCAGACCTTAATTTGCACACACTAAAGATAGCTTCCTGAAGTTTTGAGTCATTTTCAATAAATCCTGGGTTTAATCCTATTTCTTTTCTAACGAGTCTCCTGTCAATACCTAGCCTTTGCTGTTCTTAATTATATATGCCATCAAAGTCAGAAGGAAGGCAGGTTTAAAAATGTTTTTTCCAGAAGTTTAACGAACACCCTTTTTTATTATTATTGGCCTTTTTCCCAAGGAAACTGTTGCCTTAATAAGAAAAGCATTGAAAAAAATATAAGTATTTTCAGGAAATATTTTACTAACTTTTTTTTCATTGGTTTGCTATGATACGATACTTCATTTTATCTGATCTGATACTGAATTGATACTGACAGGTTTCTTTCATTGTATATTAAGAAAATACCGATTTTCAAAAAGCAAGTGGGGTTTTATTTTGCTTCTTTTTCTTCTTCTAAATACAGTTGTTTACAGCTTTTCTTGAATGTAAGCTGACATATTAGAAGGCTGGCAGGGATCAACCCTGCAGCCCTGCACAGCAAGAGAGTAGCATTGCATGAAACTTCATCTCCCAACACAAGTTAAGCTCAAACAATATCCTTCCGTCTTGCATAAGGCCTGTACTAGCCCTCCATGGACTGAGTTGCCCTCACAGAAAAAAACACATGTTCAAATTGCTAACTAGAATGGGTAAAATGGAATTTTGCCTTTATGAATAATACGCAGCAGCTCAGGATTCACAGTCTGTCCTGGTCATACTACCAAATTGCATACCCAGCTTCCAGGATGACGAGCAGCCAAACGTGACTCTTCCAGAGGAAGAAAAATAACATATTATCTAGACTTATGCAGGACTATTGCTTCTGTCAGGAAAGGTCATCTTCAAGTATTTTCTCAGTGCTCAGTCCTGAAGCAGCAAAGGTCTGAGAAGGACCACACAGAGCCTTTCAAGATAAAGCCATTGCTTCCTTTTTGACAATTCTGGATGTTTCCAAAGTAAATGTGTGTTAAATTATGTTCGTTACTTTTTTTTCTAATACTTTCCTCTGAAGTGATTTAATTGCAAGTCCTCATTTAAAGCCAGAAACAGGAACACCACTTCAGTAAACACATCATCCATTACCAAAATTCCTTTCTTTTTCTTTTCAAGTAAAAACAAAAGCTATTTGAGTGGAAATTTACTTGCTCCCACTATTGGTTATCTGAATAATTGTTTACTATTCTAAATGAAAATAAATGGATGTTTGCATACAAATAATCATAACCCATTTTGTTGCTAGCAATACATATTCCAGTTGGTGGTATATAAAGCCACTTGCTCAGTGGCTCAGAAATTATTGTCTTGTAAAAATGGTCCGTTTTG
>VXBT01008875.1:0-23895 GCA_013400235.1 Oriolus oriolus
CTTCCCTTCCCTCCCCTCCTCTCTGTCTGTCTTCCTCTTTCGCTTCCTAGGCTTACTTGGATCACCTTAAGCCTTCTCGAGCTGGTAAACTAAAATGTGAGCTGGAGCCAGGGGCATGTGCCACACTTCACATTTCTGGAAAACGTGTTTTTCTTTAGTAGAAGTATCTCCTACCCTTGGTCAGGGCAATCTGACTGACAGTGTGGAAAGCTTTAGGTTTACCTGCTGGTGGCCATACCTTCCTTTCAAGGTGTTATTGATTTAGGACTTTGAATCATCACCATTCTGAAGGGGAGGAAGTAGATTGGTTAAGCCCTGTGCAATCAGCACATTACCAGAGTGATCTTAAAGCTGTTGCTGTGAGTGGCTTCTCTTCTTGGCTCTGCACTAAATACAGATCTTATGTAATAATACAGAAGAGTCATGTCCTGTGTGGCATATATGACTAAAAATTCATTTGTTAATTTATACAGCTATTTTAACTCTCTTAATCCTGAAATAAAATTCTTTCACATTGGCGTGTATGTGCTAAATCTTATGGATATCTGTTAAGCTAGTGGTTTTTTTCCCACCTTTTACATGCCTATGGTGCCTTGTATGGGAACTGAATTTTAATATTTTCAGAGAAAGCTGAATCAGCTGAGAGGCAAGCCTTAAATAAGTTACTGCAGCGTTTGTTAACTTAATTTGCTAACCTGTAGGATAAAAATTGTGATTGGCTGCTGTGTCAGTGCTACATATGTGGACAACCCAAAAAGGTGAAAGACTGAGGATCTATCCAGGAGCATAGAAGCACTGCTGTGTGCCTGGGAGGCTGGGAGGAGACACAGCCAGGACAGGTGACCACAACTGACCATGTGGCATCATGTGCAGTGCATAAAACAGGGGAAGAAGGAAGAAGGGGAGGACATTTGGAGTGGTGGTGTTTGTCTTCCCGAGCCACCGTTACATGTGGTGGGGCCCTGCTCTCCTGGGGATGGCTGAACACCTGCCTGCCCATGGGAAAGCAGTGAATTCATTCCTTGTTTGCTTTGCTCGTGTGCAGGACTTTTGTTTTCCCTACTAAACTCTGTACCTCAACTCATTAATTTTCCAGCTTTTGATTCTCCCCCTGATCCTGCTGGTGGGGGAGTGAGGGAGTGGCTGCCTCGGCTTTAATACTGTCTGGGGTGAAATCACAACATAATACTTCAAAAAAGCTGACTTCTGAATGCTACATTCTGCAAAATGTTGGTTGCCCTTGCTTAAACACAGCCGGACAGTTTGATGGCACCCGAATTGAGGCCCCATCCCTTCCTTCTCCATTCTTCTCTTCTCCATTTGCCTTACTTGCTCTTAGACAGCAGTACTGGTTTTTGTGCTTAGCATCCCAGATAGTTGGGAAATGCACTAAGGATACTCCAGACATACTCACCTAAGAGGCAATCAGAATCAGGAGTTATAAGCCTCAGGAGAGAACTACAGATTTTTGTTTTGACCATAAAACTTCTCAATTTTTCATTCCCACTAGACCTGCTTTCTCAAAGTACATGGATAGTTGAAGCCATTGCATTGTTCTAGTGCTTTTCTGCCAGAACAGCTTTTCTAAAATATATTAATGGAGTGATGGATTGTTATAACATGTTGAACCTTAGTTTCACGTCATTATAACTAGAAGAAAATGTTGCCTGGTTTTCTAGTCTAGTTAGATGTTAAAATTTTCTTTAATCTTTTTTTTTTTTGTGGATTCATTTGAAGTTTTGCAAAACTGAGAAACTATTTTGAAACTCAAGTCGAAAGGATCCACTCAGTTCAAGCAGAGGGGAATTAAATTTTTGATTCTGGTATTAGCCAACATAAATCCCTGATGTAAGCATTAGAATGTCACTGTGAAAATGTCAATAGGCCATATTGCTCCAAACTACTATTCCTACACCATAAGAAATAGTTTGGTCCTACATTTGCTTCAAATTTCTTGTGATAAATTTGAGTGAGTGAGGTCTGTGTGGCTCCTATCTGTGTCCAAAGTAGAGATATGTAACAGTACAAAGTTATTACATTTGCAGTTATAATAATTTACAATTGTTCCTTTGAAAGTACATATTTTTAAAATATTTCTTAAGTTCCATTTTAATCTTGTAACACATGTAGGTGGAACTGGCCACTTTTATTATGAAAATTTCCTACTTCTGGGCTGAAACCCATGTTAATCTTTGTCTCTACGAGCACTTTCAGGATATCAGTTTCTTGCTCTGACAAACATGTGTTTTCCAAATGTTCTTTGTCACTTCATGTCTGTGAAATTTCTTGGAGATCCAGCTTCCCTCTATTTTCTGCTGTGTGCAGATTTGCATATAATATTACTTGCTCCTGGCTTGAAATGTAAAGGGAGGATTAGTTCTGAACCTTTGTAGCAGGTCTTTAACTTTCTTCTCTGCATCTGCTCATGATGAGAGGCTTAAACGTGAAAGACAAAAGGATCAGGCCTCAGGAAAAGGCTGTTAAGACTTAGTTTCATTTTATGCCAACTAATTTAATTCAGGGACCAGAACGACAACTTTCACTTCTTTCCTATCCTCCCCCTCCATCCATCCCCCTCAGTCTTATGGCAAACTAAACTATTCCTTAAAAAAGCAAAGGATGTTGCCTGGATTGAGGTTATGTACAAACAGAAATAACAAGCATCTCGGAAAATCTAGAAGTTCTTGCCATGTCAGTACGTTACAACACTTATGTTGCTTTTAACAGCAATTCTTGAAATAGATGCATGCAGTGGGCAACCGAATCAAAAATTTTAACCATATATTTCCTTGCTGTTCATGCTCTCCCAGCATGTAAGTGCTTCTTAACAAAACATTTCTCAGCTGGCATAATGCTGACAAATGCTTTGTTTCGGAGGTAAATAAACCTTCTAACGTCTTGTCTCTGAGGACATGCCAAGAGAGTTGGGGTAGTTTAGCCTGGAGAAGAGAAGGCTCAGGGAGACCTCAGAACACCTTCCAGTACCTAAAAGGAGGCTATAGGAAAGGTGGGGAGGGACACTTTATCACAGACTGCAGTGACAGAACGAAGGGTAATGTTTTTAAGTGGAAAGAGGATAGATTTAGATCAGATATAAGGAATATATTCTTTGGTGTGAGGGTGATGAGACACTGCAACAGCTTGCCCAGAGAGGTTGTGAATGCCTCCTTCCAGGAAATGTTCAAGGCCAGGTGGGATGGAACTTTGAGCAACCTGGGCAAATGAAGTTATCCCTACCCATGATAGGAGGCTTGGAAAAACATGATCTTTAAGGTCACTTCCAACCCAAACCATTCTATGACTCTGTGCTTCTAGGTGAAAAGGTTCCAGCTCCTTTTAGTACTTCAGACAGCTTTAGGTTTATTTTCAAAGTAATGCCTTCACTTTAGCAAAACTAGGTAATATTGGTGTAATTCTTCCCTCCTGTGTTATGTAACAGTGTGACTCCTTGTTACAACTGCTTAATCAGTGAATAAACCTCCTGTGTCAGGAGAGGGAGATTTTATAGATATCTACTATGATGTGGAAGCTAAAACAAAACCTTGAAGAGGCAGAAACACTAAAAGAAAGAAAAGACACACAGCAGACAAGAGGGCTTCAGAAGGTGATGAAAAAAGACTAAATGTAGTCAGAATTAGGTTCCAGTACTACAAGGTAAATTTTTTCCTACTCCCCTTTTTAACTGGCAGCCAATTAAAAGTGGTGTTACTCAGAAGGCAATGTTGGAGCCAATACTATTGAACATCTTCATCAGCAAGAGAAAATAGATATGGATATTGGGATAGAGGAAACCCTCTGTGAGTTTGTAGGTATAACCAAAACTGGGAAAAAGTGTGATACATGGGAGGGCAAGGATCTTCTTTGGGGAAACGTAGATAGGTATTTTGAAAGGAATTTCAGAAAGTTCTACAGAAACAAAGTCCTGCATGTGGGTGGAATAATTGCATGTGTCAGTATCAGCTAGGGACTGACTGACTGGATAGCAGCTCTGTGGGATAGAGCTGGAGGTCCTGGCACACAACCTGAATGTGGGTCAGCAATCAAGGCCAACAACGTACTGTGATGCATAAGCAAGAGTGTAGCCACCAGGCTGGTGGAAAATATTGTTTCCCTCTAAACTAGACACATAAGTCTCCCTCTGAAATACTGGGCTCCTGGTACAGCACATGCAAGCAAATTGAAAAGATTCTTCCAGATGACCAGCAGGATGGTTAGAAGGCTGCTACATGTGACATGGGAAGAGGCTGGAAGAACTGGAATTGTTTAGCCTGGAGAAGGAGAGGACATCCAGCACCAATCTTCCACAGCCTTATGGGAGGGTAGAAGTAAGGCAGAACCTCTTCTTAGAGCTGCACAGCAAAAGAGCATGAGGCAATAATCACAATTTATATCAAGGGAAAGTCTTACTGGATATAAAGGGAAAAGTGTTCTTCCCAATTAGAGCAATTAGATACTAGAACATTGTCCGATCCTGCACTTAGTGCTTACTGAAAAGGCCTTTGGACTAGCTGATCTCCAGAGACCCATGCCAACTTAAATTTGTTACTCAATCAGTGTTTTCTGTGGTTGCACAGAAGTACTACCCTTTTTCTCTCATGCCACAAAGAAGTGTAACTAGCATTAGGTTATTCTCCTGGAGCAGAAGTTATCAGTTATGCTTTAGAGCTCCGTTCTGGAAAAATTCACTTCCTCTTACTGCTTGGCTGCCTTCCGTCTGTGCTCCCCTCAACCTCGTCCTCTCTGAGATTCCTCTTGCTGGTTGATCTCACTTGTCTTACTCGTTGCATTCCACTCTTGCCCTTTGCCTTTTGCCTCTTCCATGTCTTTCTGGTTAAGTCATGGTTAGCTGAACCATGTCACAAACAATGTGAAAGCAATTCACAGCAGCATCATCTCAGTTGCAAAGAGGGGTGGTTCATGTTGCCTATTGATCCAGGCCCTTCTGTCTGCAGAAGTCTTTATCTTGTGTCATTGACTTGTTGCTCACGTGAAGGCTGGTATGTGCAGACCTGTGCCATCTCAAGAAATACAGTCAACCACATCTGAGCAGGGCTCAGAAACAGAGAGGTCTCTGAAGAATGGGTCCTGTCTGTGGTGCTGTGTTAAACAGTCAGGAGTTATCTACACTGTTTCTGATTCGTGGCTCAGCTTTAGTGTATGCTTTCTTCTCATGCCTTATTTTTTGTCTTCCCCCCCTTCCCCACTGAAATAGGATATTATGTGTATTATGTTTCCTTCAATAACAAAAGACATTTTATATGCCGAGTTTAATTGTTAATAAGTCAATAACTAAAGGAACTCCTCTAATAATTCTTAAAGAAATAAAGGCCAAATTCCTTCCTGTCCTCAGTCTTTATATTTTCATGTTAAAACACATGATTGAGATTTCTGTTATATTGACACTTAAATCCTGGGTTTAAAAAAGAAATCTTTTCATTCTTCTTACAACTGAACATGTATTTCAGGTTAGTGTGAGTGTGAGCTGAAATACCGAAGAGCTCACAACAATGCTCACTCCGTGCTGCATTCGGAGCTGCTGAAGCACATCTTCACCCACATGCCTTAACTAATTGCTGCATGACTTAGAAATCGTTCCTTCTAAGGCATGTTCAGACAAAAAATGGAAATGTTTAGTCTGTGCCAACTTCACTAAGTACTTGTTCCACAAAAGGACTTTACTGTGCTGTGTTGTAAAGTCCTTGTAAGACCTGCTCTCTGGAGAATCCTTATACTGTGTTGCAGAAATTCTTCTGTGCAGTAAATATTGTTGGTGCTAACGTAGAAGAACCATCTCCAGCACTGGCTTTGTGGGGTAAAGATGTTCATATCAGAAAAAATGTTGTTTTTAAGGAATGGACATTTTAGCATTCTTTAGCATTAGATTATTCAGATTTCTACTGTGGCAATCTATACATAGGGGTTCACTGATGTCTTTAATGACATGGGGATTTTTCAGAAACCTCCACAGGCCTGGCAGATACAACACAGGGCAACTGGGAAACCTGCACCATCCTCTACTAGTCCGCATCCCATAAGGCATGTAACATGCACAGTGCCCACATTCACACGTGTAGCACAGACCTAGAGATGGTACATAAAGCAAAAACAACTTTAGAGAGCCATTGCACAGATGATCCCACAAGACACCGATTTCTGTATTTACTGCAATTAAAAACAAGGTGACAGACTTGCTTGTAAGACTGCATGTTCCATAACAGACGGCACCTTATAAATTTTAAAATTTAAAAATTTGGTTTGGAGACAAAAAATATGTTTAATCTATTTTCTTTGCAAATAGTCATGGTTCTGAGTGTGTTTGACATTTTTCTCTGTGCAAGGTCTAAAATTTATTTCAAAGTTGCTTTTGAGTATTTCAAATAAAGGCTGCTGTGGCTGATTATGCAGCTTTATCTCCAGTGTATTTTGTTGTAGAATATAATAAATATAAATTTGAAATAGACTTTTTATGACTATATTACCACTTTAATTTAATATTCCAGTGAATATTCATGTCAAATATTTCCTTTCACCCATAGCTACTGAAAAGTAAGCACAACAGATTTGCAAAAAAAAAAAAAAAAAAAAAGAAAAAAGTCAGTGATTTCATTTAAGAGCTCAAATGAGTATTTGCAGGGATTATTTTTTTCTTGCTTGCATTAGCTACTTGTCTCTTCAGCGAACTGTGTGATTTCATGGGTTGTCTGTGTACATGCTTTAAAACTATCCTTCTTAGAATATTGGGAAAATAAGGAAAAATCATGGTTTTGAATGTCATAGGGGTAATCCCAATAATAATAGGAAAACAACAGCTCAGTTCTATATGAAAAACACACACATGCATTTCCACCACTAAGCAGGTTTTGGGAGCAATGCCTTACATATTGCTAACTTCTGTTTTATTTTTATTCATTGCTTTGCTTTTACTGGAGACCCACATATACTGCTTATTCTCAAACACTGAAATTATCCCAGTAGGACGGCCTAATTCTGCAGTGATATTCTAGAGCTTGAGCAGTTTGTTTGGTTCATCACGAAGAAAGGGGGTAATTTGCACTTCCATGTGATGAGAAGAAATTAGTCTTTTATGTCTTAACTTTTTGTGTGCAGCCTGCAGCTGCCAACAACAATCTCCATTTCAAAACCCAGAACTAATAATGCTGGCTAAATCTGATTCAAAAGCCATTGTGTTTGTATTTTAATTAACAGTTTAGAGGAATAAATTATTGTCTGCTTCTAGAACCTGAACAGTTCCCCTCCTCAGAATGTAGCCTGTAGTATAAAGCAGCAGCCAACTTAATAAGAGAGGAAGTAGCATTTGCACTAGCCAAATAGTTTGTCTGTTACAACACAGCAATTAAAGTCTATGTCCTGTCATGTTATGCGTCATTCAAAAATGCCAGACCACATCTCAGCCTTTGATATGTGGAAATATGTATATGTATTCACAGGAAGAATATATTTTTATAGTCCTTATTGCTTTAAGTAAAGAAAAAGATGAAACATGAAATAATAAAAAGGAGTTCTGAATTTTTCTGATCTTTCTTTACACTGTAAAAAAAAGGATGAGCCAGCACATAAGGCACAGTCTTTTAAAAATAAATTGAGATGGAAAAGTAAATAAAGTCTCTTCAGGAAAAAAAATTTAATACTTTCATCTCCTAAAAACTTAAGCTACTGCAAATGAAGTAGCCTTTACATTGAAATTTTAAGGGAAAATATTGCTATTATGGAAATTTTTCAACAGAAGTCAATAGATACTAGAAGGAGTTCTCTTTCTTGCAAAAATTACTCTCATGTTCTCAGTGGAGAGATGTGCTGTCCACTTGTGGCAGGGAATGGTGTCATCTTCTCATAATCCACTGGTACAACTGAGATTTGCCCTAGAAGAACAAATCAAAGATGCCTCTCTGGATGTGTCTTACGTTGTGCCTTTGTCACTCCTAGATGTAGAGGTTTTATATTCTATCTCATCGTCAACAGTCACAAGAAAACAAATTACAAAAAGGAGGGGAAAACCACATAGTTTGATGGACTAAAAATGTGTTATACATCTCCAGTCTTGCCAGTTTTAATACTTAGAATGATAGGCACTTGCCATTTCTCCGTGTAACAGTGTTGTGTAACTTTTTCTATCTGTGCCTTTCAAGCCCGTATACTTCAGTCCTGGATCTCTACCAAGAAGGATATTATTCATCTGCACTGATCTACTGATCTGAAGTGTAAAAGCATCACAAATACATAATGTGACAGCAGCTAAGTCCACTTACTCTGCCACCAACTATTAGACACAGCTCTTGTAGGAGAGAAGACTTTTAACCATTCCTTATGTCTTCCTTAGAATATCCATTCTACATTTACTATAAGCTCCAAACAGCCAAAAAACTGCATGAACTCTTTGTGAAGTAATGTATAATATTCCAAAGGAAACTGGATTTTACTTAAATATTCTTCATTCACTAGAGTATTTCTTTTGCTAATTCTGAAATGTAAACACAGAACAATATTCAAACTAATCCATTTATCAAGAAATGGTAATGGAAAGGAGTACAAATAGAATTATATCACTGCTGACAGTGGAAATGGAAACATAATTGAAAAAATATAATCTAGCTGAATTGCAAAAGGCAAAAAAGGTGGATAATGGGATTGCTCAAACAAAATGGCATTCTTGGCATAATGCCTTGTGATACCATTATTAAGACTCCACTTGAAACATAAGAAAATAGTGAACAATGTCTTCTGATAATATTCTGTAGGGCTATTAAACTTGCCTTTCGCTCTTCAGACCAAATATAGAACTTTAATTTGTGGGAAATCATGATCACAGAAAGTGATCAGTGATGGATGGGAGTGTTCTGTTTTGGGCCAGCTCACTGACCAAAACCATGACTGTCATTGTCTGGATCTAATGGGTTTCTGTACTAAATGCACTGGGAAATAACATAGTAAGAAAGGTAGAAAAGAAGAATGTGTGAGTTTGGAGCAGTAAAAAATGAATTTTTTTTTCTTATTGCCTCATTCCTACAAGTTGAACTGTATTATATGGACATTTCAGGAAAAAGGTATAGACTCCACAAGTTGTTCCTTTCTCTGGGATTGTAGAATAACTTCAGGTGAACTTTCACTCCAGAGTGAGCCAAAATGCTGCCTACTTACGTGCTGTCTTAATGTTTAAATTTTCTGAATGAGGAAGATTCCAGTCATTCAGCAGTATGGCATTAAACTTTTTTATTTATATCCAGTACTTACTGCAGCCACATATCGAGGAAGACTGACTCAGATACTCTTTGGCATTTAGGATCAGCATCAAGCAAATACAGATCTGGATTCTTACACCTGGGACTGGTAACCCAGGCTTTTCAAAACTCTGCAAACAAACTAAAAAAGAAGTCAGAAAACAGGATATATGGGTGCAAAGACTACATCTACAACAGCATAAAAATAACGCTTCAAAAGATAGGTTTTTTGAAATCTCAGTAGAATACCATATCCAGCTCTGAGAAATGCTGACTACCAGAATTTACATAGTATGATATGTCCATACACTTGAATTTGAAAGGATTTGCATATTTCAGACAACTGTGACACAGAAGGACAGACTGTTGGGCTGATACAAATTTCATGAGTACACAAGACTTGCTCCTTAAAGACTTTTGCTTGAAGGTGGTAATAGCTGACTTTCAAGGAAATACAGAATTGACATGTTTCTTGTTTTAAACTGTGAACTGAAAAAGTGCATGTTGTTCCAACATGTTGATAGCGTTCCTCACTCTCTGAGTTTTCTCCTGAGATATTATTGCTATTGAGAGCATTTTATATTATTTTATTTTAATACAAAACAGCAAAAAGACTCACTAATCAGTCTTTTTCTTAGGTATGTCATAACCTCAAAGACTATACTGAAGACTTTTCTGCTAAGGACTTTGGTTAAAGGCAGCATAAGAGAATTATAAATCACTTTGGACTACACTTTAGCCACAGGACGCACTGATGATTTCTGTTCCATTTCTTGAGCATTGTCCATATTTTAATGCTATCTTCATGATTTTTTTTTTTTTCACCTCAAAATGTCCTTTTTTAAAATAGAAAAGTTTCAGTCTTTCTTTGTGGTCTTCTTTTCCAGGAAGAAATATTATTCCTTTAGCATGTTTTTTTAGTATTATTTTTTATAACTTTTTACTTTTTAAGACAGCAGTAAAGATGCTTATTCCTGCTGCTTCAAAAGTCCACCTAAGAATTTTGCTGCGACAAATAACGCCAAACAAAGGGGGATTCTAGTCTTTATATTCATTGCACTTTGAAATAATGTCATATTAGCTTTTATTGTCTTCATTTTCTCCTCTGTTCTTTTGTTCAATTGAAGTTTATCGCTTGCTCTTTTCCATGGTATTTTGTATGCCAAGAGTAGACAAAGTAATGGAAATAAAATTTGATCACAACGAAAGTTATGAAAAATCTGCCAGTGAAAATGAAAACTTTCACAAAAACTGGGGGTATTTCAAAAAGTTAGGGAGAAGAATGTTAAAAATTTCCTTTCCAAATATTAAGATAAGATGCACTATAAAACCAATGGGAAAAGAAGGCCCTTCAAAAGAGGATGAAGGGAATTTGATGGACTACATGGTGCCGAGCCAGATGTTTTTAACAGGAACACATGACAGTGTAACAGCTAGTCAAAGAAAAGAGATGAGTTAAAAGAAAATACAGTTTGTTCTTCTGTTCTTCTTGGAACAACTCCACTTTGTATAAAATATTGAATATTCATTGAACCAGAGAAAAGTAGTGAGAGGAAGAAATGTACCACCCAGCAGTTAAGAGTACCCATTTGGGAAGAATGAGGTTCAAATCTCTGCTCCAAAAAACATTCAATTATTTATACAATTAGAATTCCACAGGATAAATTCAGTCACAACTTGTCAGATCAGTTTAGAAGTTAGAACAGTCACTGGGGAAACACAGTACCAGACAGTCATGCCAGTACATAATGCATACCAAAGACTTAAAACTGGGTCTTTTGCATCTCAAATAAGATCCCCAACCATTAGGCTTCTTTGAATCCCTTTGTATTTCTAGTAAAGACTTTCATATGCGTCTTTCATATTGTTTTCAAATATCTTGGTCTTACCCTGATGTGGAATAGGAAAATAATACTGTCTAGAGCATTTTTGCAGCAAAGAAAGAAATGAACTTTCCTAAGCCACCTCTGTGCTACTAAAGTGTGTTTCTTTCTGCCCCCACTCCCTTCCTGTCCACTTTTTCCAGGAAATTCATTGACTGTGAGAAACTTTTCCAGTGGGTCATTAATCATAATGATGAATAGGCATCACTGACAAAATATGTCTATATATTCTTAATCCACTGAAGTACGAAGCTGATAACATTTGAGTATAGTTCTTAGGTAGGCTGCTGCTTTTCAACATGATGGTAGTATGTAGGGATTGGTCACCTGAAGAAAAAGGGAAAGGCAAAAACCCAAGAACAGCCTGAAACCAGGCAAGTATTACAAATCAACCTGGCTTCATTTCTAATAAAACAACCTTATCTCTTGCTGGTTAACGTGGGGAAGATTACAGTTTTTAACGCCAAAGATAAGTCAAAGGATCACCCTTTGTATTTGCTATTGTACTAACTTGATCCATTAATTCAGGGAAGATATTAAACAAATAATACATGCCCTAACCAGTGGTAAACAAAAGGGAGCTCCTTAGAGCAGGTGGCTGTTGCTGTGTGGAAATGCGACTGCAGCATGAAGTAAGGTAATGTGACTTCAGAAGAGTGGATTAAATACAATGCCTATTAATGACAAGTGGGTTTTTTTCCCTTTTACTAGATGCATTTTCAATCAATCCATCCTCATGGTTGCCTCAACAGTAAAATGGATATCAAATGACTTCATACTTTTTTAGGGGAAGTTGCTTCTTGCGCCACATCCTTCTGTACTAGTCTTCCCCTGAGAAATTCCATCAGGAAGGCAAGGCCATGGTAGGGAAATTGACCTAACAGCAATTACTACGTTGAAAATACATTAAATAGTTTTGACCGTCTGTACTTTAGATAGACACAGAAAAATTTCCTGATTTCAGGCAATTTTTGCAATTTGTTGTAAAGCATTCTGCTCATTGTTAGTTGTGATCCCTTCCTCCAAAGTCACTGAAGTGTTTCTCGACCCCATCCATATTCTCTTGCTGAATCCAAACACAAACACTATAACCCAAGTTTTGTAGCATGTATGGTGTTGATAAAAGTAACCTTAAGATTTTTATAGAGGACTATTCATTTTACAATTACTGTAAACCACTGAAAAAATTAAGTTTTGAGATAGAGTAAAACCAGAGTAAACAGAAAATTTTGCATTGTGTCTCTTAATTCAATATTTGGACATCCAGCTTCACCATACCAATTGCCACATACAATATTGAATGACATCCAAAACCTTTCATGTGGCACTAGGTATACTTTTTGTAATTTCCTAATAGAAAATGTGTATCATAAACACAAAAAATATTCCAAGGAGATTTTCATTAATATCAGCTGCCTTTCAGGGTTACGAACAATTCCATAGCTCTCTTTCATCTAATTGCACAGAGAGTAACTATATGTGTCAGGACTGGAGCAGAAAGCATATTATATGCCATTACTTCACAGAATCACAGAATTGTTAGGGTTGAAAAAGACTTTTTGAAATCATGTAGTCCAACCCTCCTGCCAAAGCGGGGTCTTCTCGAGCAGGTGACACAGGAACATGTTCAGGTGGGTTTTGAATGTCTCCAGGGAGGGTGACTCTTTGACTTCCCTGGACAGCCTGCTCCAGTGACATTGTCAATGGAAATGAATTCTTCCCTATGTTGAGCTGGAACTTTTTAGGTTTTAATTAATGGCCATTGCTCCTTGTTTTGTCTCTGGACACCATTGAAAAGATCCTGGCACCATCCTCTTGCCACTCACCTTTGAGATATTTATACACATTAATGAGCCTCCCAACCATCTCTTCTTGAGACGAAGCAGACCCATCTCCCTCTGTCTCTTCTCGTAAGAGAGATAATCCAGACCCCTCATCATCTTTGTGGCCTTTTGCTGGACCGTCTCCAGTAGCTCCTCGTCTCTCTTGAACTGTGAAGATCAGATGTGGCCTCACCAGGGCCCAGTAGAGGGGGAGGATCAGTTCCCTTGACCAGCTGGCCACACTCTTCCTGGTGCACCTCAGGATCCCACTGGCCTCTTTGCTGTCCATTCAAATAACCCACAGCTTACCTACAGGGATGTTATGGGAGACATTATCAAAAGCCTTGCTGAAGGCAGGGTAGACAACATCCATTGCTCTCCCACCATCAGCCCATCTTACCTTGCTATCACATGGGCTGCCAAATTGGTCAAGCATGATTTACTCTTAGGGAATCCGTGCTGACTACTCCTAATTATCTTCTTTTCTTCTACGTGCTTGGTGATGACCTCCAGAAAGACTTGTTCCCTTACCTTTCCAGGGATTGAGGTGAGGCTGACTGGTCAGCAGTTTCCTTCTTGCCCTTTTTGAAGACAGGAGTGACCAGTCATTGGGCACCTCTCCAGCTCCCCATGATTTTCCAAGGTGATGGAGAGCTGCAGAGCAACATCTGCCAGCTCCCTCAGCACCTGTGTGTCTATCCTGCCAGGATTTATAAGTGTTAAGTCTGCTCAGCTGATATTTCACCCAGCCCTCCACAACCAAGGGGAAGTCTTCCTTTCTCCAGCCTCCCTCTCTTACCTCCAAAATCTGGATTTTCTGAGGACTGGCCTCAGCAGTAATGAGTGAGGCAAAGAAGACATTCAGCAATTCCACCTTCTCTGTGTCTTCTGTCACCACGACAACTGTCTGATTCCGCAGTGGCACATTTTCCCTGTGATTCCTTTTGCTACTGATGTACTTTTAGAAGTCCTCTTATCCTTGATATCCCTTGCCAGACTCAATTCCAAGTGTGCCTTGGCCTTCCTCCTTCCACCCTTGCATCCTCTGAAGGTTTCTATAGTCCTCCCATGCAGCTTGTCCCTTTTCTCCCATCCCATGGATTTCTTTCTTCTGTTTCAGATTTACATGCCTATCCATGCAGGTCTCCTACCCTCTTTGTAACATTTCTTGCTTACTGTCTTGTGCTTGGAAGAAGTGATGCTTGACTATTGATCAGCTCTCTTGGACTCCCTTATCTTCTACAGTCCTAACCCATGTCCTCTAAGTAAGTCTTTGAAGAGGTTGAAGTTGTCTCTCTGGGAGTTCAGGGTTCTAGTTCTGCTTACTGCTTTGCTTCCTCCATGCAGGATCCCAAGTTCCTCCATTTCACAGTCACTGCAGCCAAGGCTGCCCCCAGTGTTCACATCTTCAGTTAGTCCCTCCTCGTTTGTTAGCAGAACACCCAGCAACACACCTTCCCTTCTTGGCTCTTCCAACACTTGTGTCAGAAAGTTATCTTCACTTGTTTCAGAAAGTTATCTTCAATTATCTGAAGAATTTGGTTTCAGTATTGTATATTTGTATTTTGTATTATTCAGTAGTATTTCAGTATTATTTATTTGTGGAACTTTTTGTTTTTAATGTGTCCTTATAGTTGAAAGTTAAATTATCTGCATTTTGCATTTTTATGCAAACTCATATGATTTGGCTCTGATGGCAACCTTCCAATTTTAAGTCCTTTTCAATTTTAAAATTTAAAAAAAGTTCCTAGTAGGTCTTATGGGCTTTAGTGCGGGTTTTAGAGTGCCATAAAACACTCTCAGTACATACCTTATCTTTTTTTATTTGGGAGGGAGTCATATTTTGCTGCTGTATATATTCCTAGATTACAGCTAGTGCTCCTTGAATTCGTGGGCAAATTGTCAAGAGATATCACCTATCAGTTTCCAGAGTTTACTGAAATCTGCTCTTCTGTAGCATACTACCCCTCTTCTGATGTTACCATTTCTTAGAATGACACTTAATTTCTCATTTAACTCATGCAAGTTATCTTCCACCTTCAGATATTACTCAACAGTTGTTTATTTTTTTATACTTTCCCTTCACTGCATCCAATTATTTGTTAGAAAGTTTGTCTAAGACTGTATTTGAATTGCTGATGGTTAGATTGGTGTATCACTAGGCTTATTCTGTGTCTCCCACAGGTAACTAGAGCTAGAATCCTATTATGACATTGCCCTTCTTTCTGCACGCTTTTCTTTACTCTTTGACCTGTTCTTGATGCTCAGAATAAGTATATATACTGAAAAATTATATTATTGAATTTTCCCTTCTGTTCTTTGTGAAGTACTTCTCTCAAAAGTTTTTTCTACCATATTTCCCTGATATCCGTGCTGTCCTGGCTTTGGCTGCATGCTCAGCTTATCACTGCTTCTCTTTATGTCTTTACTCCTGACGTCAGAATACGATCCAGTAAGTCTAATCCTTTTCTCCCATATGGTCTTCTAGCTGCTTTTTCTTTTCCTCTATGAGCTAACTCTCTCATTAAGCTATTACTATACTTTAATTTTTCCAGTAATATTTTATTACCTGCCTCTTTCAAATTTTAAACCTGTCCCTTTTAGGACTGAGAATCTGTACCTGGAAATTTGCCTCCCTTGCTTTGGGAGCTGGACCCAACTTTGTGCTACAGTTCTTCCTGTCTTGTTCCTTCTTTGTCAAAGACGCAAAAGCCTTCCAGTTGACCCTGATGCAAAACATTGCTTGTTTTCAAAATATATTTGTACCTGACTGGCCTTTACTCATGTGTTTATTTCTAGCTTTATTACTCCAACCAAGCCTCCAGCACACTGGAGTCATCCTGACCTGCTGTGGGTCACCTCTAGCATATCATTAGTGCTCACGTAGAAAACACAGGTAACAAACAGTAAGAGAGATGTAATGACTAGTGAGTAACAATACCTGCTCTCTAAGAGACAAAATCAGCAGGCAGGTTGCTTTACCAAGGGACTTCTAAGCTGTTCCACCTCTGTTTCCTCTTTTGGGATTGTGGCTGTAGCTTCACAGCCATGGCTGCAGATCATTCCTCCACACTAATTGTCAAGGTTTACTATCGGTTTTTACAAACCAATAGTTCTTGAGTCCAGTAGCAGTAGGACTTGGACAGGAAATGATCATTGCTTGCTGACTATGATGGACAGTATAATTTTAGGATTTTATTAATTCACGCTTACCTTTCCATTAGTTTGGTATAAGCCCTGTAGTACAACAAAAGTGGACATAAGCCTATTCTCAAAAATTACCCTTTTTCACACAATAACAAAACATTAGAAGGAATTGTGTGGATTTTTTGCTGTGTATAAGTATTTTTATTCTAAAAATTCTAAATGTTTTATATCTAAAAAAATTTATTCTATTTTTGATTCTAAAAATTCTGAAATACACTGCTTTAGCAGTGTATAGCTTTTTTCACTTTTTCCAACATGTGTCTCCCAGACTTTCTTTTTCTTCAGTGAATCAAGATGCATATTCCCAGTATACGTAGTAAAGAAACCGAATTTCTTTTTATGATACTATGTTAATGTTATGCATAGCATGAAGTGGCATTTTTTGAGGTTTGGTCAAACATTTTACCAAATAGAACTTGGTCATTCTTTAAATATTCATTTTCTGGAGAGACTGTTGTGCCTGAGGAAATCACAAAAAAAAAGTACAAGTGAGTCTTATTGGTTTCTACAGTTTTCAATGCAAGATTTTCAGAGGATTTTAGATATTTTAAAGATTTGAGCTTCACACCACTCCACAGGGAAAAGACAACACTATTTTATTATTACTATTCGAGCATGTAGTGGTGCAGGGGGAAAAAGGAACATGTATGAGTTATTTAAATGTATTAGGTATCAACCTACCTGAGGTAGTGCTGAAACACTTATGAAAAAAGTCTGGCTCACTTGGGCTTGATGATTTAGTCAAGCACAGGGAGGGAATCAGTTACCTCACCAGGAATGCAGGACCCTTAGTCCCCAGAGCTCTAGTTGTAATTCTGTCTGGAACCATCAATACAGAGTGCACTGCTGTGCTAGGAAACTTCTATGTCCAACAGAGCAAGCATTGAAAAGAAAGTTCAATTCAAACAGCAAATTTTTACTTTAACCCTGCCATGGTTATTGGCATTGATGCAAATAACATCTTTTTTTTAATATACTGATGGGAAGAGAATCTTGTTTCTGTCTGAGGTGCATTTAAAGAAAATGGTTAAAACCTGCCTTAAATAAGATGAAGAGGAAAAAAGACAAAAAATTTCCATTTGCAGTTTAAACTCCCTTTCAGGAAATTCTATGACTTCTCAAGTGTGCCTGCAAAGACTAGGGGATTCAGGTCCAGCAGCTGAAATAAACTTTTCTAAATCTATTACTCAAAACAGAAAAAAAAAATCAAATGTTTTAATATTTTCATATATTTTCAGGGGATGTCTTCAGAAGACAAAGTATTTAGGTGAAAACCACCACCTAAAAAAATTGCAGAGATTTATGTAAAATAATAATGACAATGTAAACTCACTTAAATATTTATCAGACCAACCTGGAAGCCAAACTTCATGTCTTATGGAAAACACTGAAACAAATCCTCACATTTGTTTGTGAGGATATCCAATAACAATAGAAAATTTATGTCAAAATATGACTTCTTCTTATGATGTTATGCTTTGCACATCACTGGGCTGTCAGTACTTGGTTCTGCTGCCTAAGTGTTCAGTCCCTAAGTTTCTGCTGAAAAGAGGATTTCTATCCACACTGTTTGCTAGCTGGAGCTACTAAGACACACCAAAATCCTGATGAAAGGCTAAGGCTCTTGTCATCTTTTGCATATGCAAATTCAGGCAACTAAGCACTCCCAAATCACAGATCCTTCCTATGAGGTGTCAGAAGGCTGAGATTTTGGGGACATACTGATGTTCAGGGTTATTCTACTCAACTGCCTAGTGTTTGGAGTACTCTGATGATTATGAAAGGCTAAGCTTTGAATCTTTACCTTGTCTGATAAGAGGCAGAGACTTAAATCCAGGTTTCATCATGCAATAATCTGCAGGTTGTTATCTATTCTTGAGAGGGTCTTCCTTAATGTTATCTTTGGAGATGTTTTGCTTTATAAATAATTAAATATTCAGTGAAGCAGAGACTGGAATCTCTTGTTCCCACCTATGCCCTAACCACTGAGCCTGAAAGTCCTTGTCTCCCTCTCTTTGTCTCAATGAATATTTAATTATTATCCCAAGTGGAGTCATGCCAAGAAATTAAGGCTTTTCTGTGATTCCAAATAGTCTGGTGAGTGGGACACACTCCTAGTATATCTATTCTGTCTGTTCTACTCAGTGGCATGGAAAACAAACTTCTAGCCTGCCAAGGATTGCCTGGCGGTGGAGTAGGTTCCCCCACGTCTTTATTTTGCTTAAACTTGAACATTTGGCCCCTGGGAGGAGCCTCACTGGAGTCAAAATGAAGCACATCTGTAAATATGTTGAGATCTCAGCTGATATTTTAATTATTAAAGTAAATATACGAGTGGATATTATTCAGTTTCAGACTATAGGCTATTTGGCTTATAAATAAACAAGAACATGTAAAGCATAAAGCCTCTTTATAAGGATGATAAAAAATTCGTAGTGAGACAGGAAAAGAAGGTGAAGATGAATGCTGATACTGCAGAAAGCAGACAGGAATGACAGCTGGGAAACTAATGTAGTCCATATCTATTTAAGAGAAAAGATGATGTTGAAAATCAATAGCTTTGAAAAGCACAGGCAAGTAATGAGGGACAGCAAGATAAATGGGAATATTTGAGATTGTAGCAAGGTCTCTAGAGTTGCATTTAACCCTTGGGTATTGTTTCAGTCCTTTTTTACCTAGTGATGTTGTTGTTTTGGGGTTTTTTTTGTTTAGTTTTTGTTCTACAAGGCAATGTATTCATTTCTAACTTCAAATGCAGAATCATGTGGATAGCTGACACTATCCTGGATTAGTGATTTCTAGATACATTCTTATATTACCAGACTCTGTGTAAAAATGCATTTTTACATGACGGTAAAGCACAATACCAACCTGTCATTAAGTGTCATTATGCAGATAGAAATGGAAGTTGTTAATGAATTAGATTTCCTGTTAATGTCATCTAAGTTCAAGACCTGGCAAGAAAAAATGATTCTTGGATGGATTGAAAATAGGTAAGGAAAACTAAAAGATTGAAAAATACTAATTATCTGATGATATTTTTTAACCAATATGGCTGACTTTTATGAGCTGACCAACCGTTGGCATGCCTAACTCAGATTAGCCAACATATATAAATTACTGACATATTCAAATATGCCCTTGTCCAAATGATTTTACCACGCCTGGTCCTGACTTTATCATGGAAATGTCATTTGCTGCCCTATTATTTCAGTTCTCATTGTTTATTTTTAGCCACATTTAGCTAACTATTTTTAGCTTTTGCTTGTTTCTAATCACCTAGGCAATAATGTACACTGACTAAATTTGTGCCTATACCTGAGGTCTCATGTTACCAGGACGGTATTTAACTCAGAGCGCTAACATTGAAGAAAAAACACATGAAAAATGAATGTGTTGACACTTAGGTATCCACCCAGGCCCATTATTTTCTGTTCTCCCTAAGGTGTGGGAGCTTAGTTGGGGTGATGGTGAGCATAACAGCAGCCACCCGATGGATTTGCAGGGAGAGTGATCTTAGCAATACATTGCTGAGAGCAAAAGTTCTACCTCTCCAAAATTTACTTTTGGAAGCAATGCCCCAGTTGTATTATGAGGAGCTGGATAAGCCTCATCATCAGCAAATCTACTTAAGAGTGCTAAACCCCCAGCCAACCAGAACTGCATTCAGCTCTTCCTGCCTTCCTACCAGAAGTGTAGAGGACTGCACAAAGCACAGTGCACTTGAGCTGTGGTTCTGCCCTGTAACTTCTCTTCCAAAGGGATTTTGCACAGGCAGCGTGGAGTCTGGGTAACTCCTGCCACCAGAGAAATTAATACCAAAAGGAACCTGTCATTTCTTCTCTGCAACATATACTTAAAGGAATGAGAAAAGCAATAAAAGTAGGTATTAACACTAATTGTATCTGAAAACTTGTAAAGCAAGATATACTGCACATGGAGATGACAAGATGAAAGCTTTGTTTGCCCAAGATAAATTTGTTTTCCTGGTGCCTCTTGTTTATTTCTGGCTCTGTTGCCCCTCTTAAAGATGAGGGAGGAACTAAGAACTCTAAACACAGGGCAATTACGTGGAAAAAATGTCCACTTTGTTTTGTACTTACCTGTAAGGCTTCTATTCCCAAACAGAAATTCGAAGAAGCATACAGTATTTCAATGACAATAGGGATAAACTGCCATATAATTGCACAGAGAAAAGGTATGTCTAGCAGACAAATAATTCAAAGCTAAAGTGCCAACTCTCTTGGATTATGGAGTGCGATAATGAAACCATGGTTTGCAAAAACTTGCCTATGGGCATTAAATCGTCTACTTAATATCCTCCAGGATATTGTCAACAGCTGGAATAAAAAAGTAGTCAACAGTTTAGTGCAAGTATAGACACATTCATGTGATGCTCAGATCTGCATTGATTGTTCAGAAACTGTAATGGAGGAACAGATATCGAACAACACAGTACCTGTGGTAAATATTTTGGTCCTATCTTCCTTTAAAAAAAAACAGTTAAAATGCAGTCATAAATGTGCAATGTTAAAATTTTTAAGTTAGACGGGGCCTGATGCTACCTGGCATTTATGAGCTATAGAGTGAAAAATAACTTCCTTGTCTACCATATGTCTGATGGGACTGACAACACCAATTAGAACAAGTTAAACTACTCTGTGCAGCGGGCTTTCAAATTAAAGACCATTTAGCATCACCAGCTACAAGTTTTCCCTCTAGAAAACCTCTTTGTGTAAGCTTCCATGGTGTTGATAAATAAACATAGTTTTCTACTGGGTTCTACTTTTTATGAAGTAGGATGCAGAATGTCATTCTAAACACACAGAAATGCTTTTCTTCTAACATCTGTATTTTTGCATAGGAAATCCATTATGTGGATTAGTTAGTTAGAATTTAGTAGTATATTTTAAGAGAAAATGCTTTCTTTAACACTTTCAATTAGAGACCTACTCACTCTGAAGTTTAAACATGTCTGTGGTGGAAAATATCAGCTTGGATGACTCACTCTTTTCCCTTCCAATAGCAAATAAAATATATAGCATTAAAGTATTTGAATTGCCTTAGGGTTTAGTCTTCTGCTTACTGAAGTTTTCCAAATTAAAGTGTTGTGTAATCTATCTTATTTTATGGCGTTATAGTACACTGGATTTCTGGTTATTTCAGCAAGTACACAAGTCTTGACAGTTAGAAATAATGTTGGTTTGACATCAGAGCATTTCATTTATCTACATGTAAATCTCACTGGGTTTGTGAACTTATTTATATAGATGTCTCCTATCTGTAAAGTCAAAGTAGAGAAGACTGGCTATCCTCACCCCAAGACTTTGAAATCAGTATGTCTCCTTTATTTTATTACCACTGCCTAATCTACATTGCAAGTTAGATTGATGCTAGAGTAAGATACTAGTAAGACATCACTGTAGCTTAAAAGTGAACATCCATTTCAAGACTTCTATGAGATTCTGCCCTGGTGTGTTTCGCATGCAGCCCTACTGACTATTAAATGTGAACAGTAATGATAGCACAGCAGTTGGGTCTTTGACCATAAGAAATAGTCCTGGAAGTATATTCCTGGAACTGCAGTTAACCATGAAATGAACTCTTTGTCCAGAAAGACAAACCTCACATTTACGTAGATGACAGATGACAAACCACCTGCTTCCCAGGTACTTCATGGCAAATTGAAGGTATCGTGCAAGCCAGCTGCGCAAAATTGCTGCCATGCATTTGTGTATCCAGTGCGTATCTGCTGTGCTACCACTGAAAAACAGCCTGACCTCAAAACTAAAGAGTACAAAAATCCAACTGTTAACTCTAGATGTGTGCTTTACATGCCAGGATAGGAGTCATGTCTGTGGCTCTGTGTGCTCTTTAATAAAGTTCCTCTGTCAAAGCAGAGGTAAGGGGACTTCCTTGCTCCTGGAGACGCTGATGAATGCTCCTGTATCATCAGTGTCAACAGCAGCTCATCCAGAAGGATCAAGCAAAGAGGAATTTTTTTTTTTAAATTTGATTTTCACTTTGCATCTAATGCCATGGCCTTTTAACCTTGGAATGAAACTACCTTCAGCCTCCCAACAAACACAGCCTTCCCTCTTTGGTTTGTCTAAAACAGTAGATCAAATGCGGATGGGGAATGTCCAAATTAATTTCAACCTGCCTGTTTTAAAGAAAAGGCCACAGCTGCTGAGGATCTCTTTCCCATTATGACTCTTTGTTCTTACCAAAGGTGATGGGAGCTCTGACCCAAAAGCATAGGATTTGACTGTAGATTGTTAATGTTACTGCCACCAGGCTGCCTGTTTAGTCCTGTGTGATCTGAATAATATGTGACAGTTTAGCATTACGATCCTTCTGCCAAAGCTGGTAGGCTGGGCAGGGGTCATTTCTTTCCGAAAGCATATTTATGTGCAGAAGCCCTGCCTTATGGATGGGTCCTGTTGCTTCGGCATTGTTCATAGCTTTAGTCTCACATGAAGGTTAGAGGGGAATGAATGGAGCAGCTCCCCAGGGTCCGTGGGGAAGGTCCTGGGAACTTCTTAATCAAACTGAAATCAAATAGCTGTTTGTAAGCAATATATGTCTTACATGGGTCTAAGCACTAGTCAAACACTTATTTTCCTGTGTGGAAGAGTGTTTTGGAGTTTACATGGAAACCTTTAAGAAATTCAAAAAATTCTGAAGCTTCAGTCAGGTGTTAAATTCCTAAACCCTTCCCTTAAATTCTCTGTCATATTCCTTTGCCATTCTCCCTCATGTGTTACTTCTGCAGTGTCACTTGAAGTCTGCCACCTTTCATATGGCGCAAGTTCTGGTGCCAGCAACAGATGTGTAGTTCCTTGGAAAAAATTTGCTCCATCAAATTGCACTTTACTCTTTCCATCTTCCTACATATCATCAGAAAACTTAAAGAACCTAGGACTTACAGAAGACTGCCAGTATCAAGTGCTCTGTTCAGGAACTGATGAACAGGGATTTTGTTTAGGGTCTTTAAGTCCTCCTTCTAGTCATAGTTGAATGTATTTGCTACACTCTTTTCCTTATTTTATGCAATCAGCATGGCAAAGAATGCAGTAAAAAGGCAGTAATAAATATACAGGTTTCCAAATCAAACATAGACATGGTTTCCTCTGGCATTAAAAAAAATTGAAAAATTTAAAATACATGAGAGAGATTGCTTTTCATACATAGGAGGTGTTTTCCTAGTCTTGAAAACCTCAGCTGCACATGTCATCTGTAGTTGGGCTAACCTAAGATCTTGATGTCAGGTATAGCTGTAGAATATAGTCAATTCTTGCATTTTCTTCACTTCTTGTCTGAGAAAACTGGATATTTTACATTAATTATGTTAGGTTATGAAGAGTGCAGACTAGGGTCATAGGCTGGGACTGTAATTTTTTTATATGATCACTTATCAGCAGCATTAAAGAAAGATGTGCAAGGGTGTACGCATAGTTATGCATTCATATATGTATATATAATGAAGATAATAAATTAGATTAAAAATCAGTGGTTAAAAAAAAGAAAAAGAAGACAAAGAAAGAAAAAGAAAAGAAAAAGAAAAAGAAAAAGAAAAAGAAAAGAAAAAGAAAAAGAAAAAGAAAAAGAAAAAGAAAAAGAAAAAGAAAAAGAAAAAGAAAAAGAAAAAGAAAAAGAAAAAGAAAAAGAAAAAAGAAAAAGAAAGAAAAAGAAAAAGAAAAAAAGAAAAAGAAAAAGAAAAAGAAAAAGAAAAAGAAAAAGAAA
>VXBT01008875.1:23920-38743 GCA_013400235.1 Oriolus oriolus
AAGAAAAAGAAAAAGAAAAGAAAAAGAAGAAGAAAAGGAAAAGAAAAAGAAAGCTGTATCAGAAAGTGTCCCACGGATTCAATGTAAAAGGATCATTTCCTGAACAGGAATTTTCTTAGTTTTATTTAGATGTTAATATTTTTTGTATGTCAGTCATGTTTTGCCATGAGTTTGGAGTATGAAATCAAACTGGTTTTTTGTACCTAGTGACAACTATAGATTAGCTTCATTCCAGACATACATAGTTTGTTGGGCAACCTGTCATTCAATTTTTAAGTCCTCTTTAAGAACCATAATCTCTTCTAAAGATTGTTGGGTTTACTGCCATACAGTGGAAACATTCACTCACAGATCTAGGTAACATTAGGACTGATGTGATGTTCAAAGGGTAAATTCTGTGTTAAAACACTAAATGGTGTTTCAAATGCTAGTGAATGACTGGATTTAAGATTTTTTTCTCTAGAAGGTCATTTCTGATATGACATAGATAAAAGCATTACAACAGATAAAGGCTGGTCTTTACACTATTTGTCTTTGCTTAACTAAAAGTAGTTTTAGAATAGATTCCGAAACCTGCTACAGGTTTCTGCCTGGTTGTCCTTTTTCACAGATTGTATGGGTTCCACCTGAATAGCAATTTAGTGAAATGAGAAAAAATTATTCAAAACAGCTATAAATCCACACAAGCAAAACCATAAAATTAGTATAAACAGTTTTACATGCATAAAAATATAAAGAAAATGGAGCATACTGGCATTTTGTAGCCAATCTCTATAAACAAAAAGGGAAAGAACTGAAAACTGTTCACGAATAATGTTGTTTTCCTGCTCATGCAAAATGATTGTCCCATATCTATGTATGTGTTACACACACATACAATAAATACTACCATATGTATTTGTGCGTGAGAGAGGTAGGTCTCTTCATCTAGAGATGAAAATTGATCTTGTTAAAGACTATTTAAATAAAGCACCTTAGGGTTTTGAAAACTTCATTATGAAATGAAAAAAAAAGTAGTGAACTTTGGAAAGAGAAACAAATGCTATAAGTTTTGTTTTAGGAAAATTCAATACTCTGAAACTTCTCATTAATGTTTATGTTTTTCAGTTCTGCCAATTAAATGCCCAGACGAGCTCTGAATTTTTTTTTCCATAGTAAATAAAGAATAGCCAGGAAACATTGCAAAAATGAAGTTTCAGATCTGTACTGCTTAGACACATGAGGCTATTTAGCAGAATGGGATTTAACTTTAAGTAGAAGCTGGTAAGAAGAATATTTTCTCTATAGTGCTATCATAGATGCATAATGAAAGGTTATGCTGGATAAAGGAAGCAAAAAATTGCATCCGATCAGCTACTACAGATTGTTTAGCCCTGCTACTTGCTTTCAGACTGTCAGCCGTTGAAACTGTAAGGGTGAAAGTGGGTGAACAAAACCTTCAGATTTTGTTGGATTGGTAAGAATGCACTACTGCTTTTGTCTCAGAGATTTAATTTTCTGTAAAAGCTTATTTAGTATTTTCCTGGGCCTACACTCAGAGTGAGAGGCAGCACTCAGAATGAAAAATTGCACTAATTGCTTTAGTTAAAAACAGTAAGGGTCTGGTGTGAAAAGAATCTGAGAAAAAAGGAAAGTGCCTTTTTGAATGGTGTCATGGCATCAGATATCTGCAGGAGGAAATGAAAAACTGAAGGGAAAAGTTGCTATTAATAAGTTCATGCTCTTACTCATTAAATATGAAAATGAGACTTACAATTCTTTTTCCTGTCTACATCAAACCTATTTATGACTTTGTTTTACAGTGCCGAACAATTAGTTTGAACTTTTTCCAGTAGCAATAGGTAATTTTCTAATCTTATTTCTGACAAAAATGTGAATACAGCATTCATTTGTATGGATCAGTTCTGACTGTGTTGATCAACTTCAGTCATACATTAAGGTCATTAAGACATGGAAGTTTGCATGGAAGACATTGCATGGAAGTCGAATTAAGCAGTTAGATGAAGCTGGAGATTGTCTCCTCAGAGATGCCTTGGACACCCTCTTTTTTGAAAAAGAGAGACTTCAGCTTTGGTGGATACTGGAGGACTCACCTGTGATAAAATAAATTAATCTCAAAAACTCCTTATGCTCTTATTTTTCTCTAATATTGTTGTCCTAGGTTACAATGTAAAATGTAACCAAAAGCATGTATTCTACTATCATCTTCACAAGCTGTTAAGGCAGGTGGGGCAGTGTTTGTTATCTCCTATCATGACTCATCCCTGATAACTCCCTCCAGGAGCCATGTCTGTTTAATGGGCAATCAAGGACCCACCGCATGACTCACAGAATTACCTCATCCCATTGTGAGATGCTCTGCCCAGGGGAGAGGAGACAAGCATTCCCACCTGGAATCTGGGCTTTTGGAACAGCACAAGCAGCCCTTACCTACTGGACTCCCAGAGGACAGGAGCTACCACTGGACCTTCAGGTCCTTTTTTTTCTACAGGATCACTGCTTCAACAGTGGCCACTTCATCTAGACTGATACCACCACCCTGACCAACAGGGTGTCAGGTTGTCTTCTGACGCTGTCAGTGCTCTTGTGTTATTTAATTCATTTTTTTTTAAATTTTCCTGTTAAATTACAATTCTGAATTGCAATCTCCCACTGGTTTGTTTTCAAACTAGTACACTTGTTTTAAAGAAACAAAAATTACTCTGATAAAGTTGAAGGTGAATATAAACTCAGGCAGCTTAGATTTGATGTTTGTTCAGAGTTTTATATCACAAATTTATTGTTTACTGTTTGCATTAGCAGTAAACAAATACACCAGTGAAAAAGCATCCTTTGATAAAAGGAGCATAGGATTAGTCCTAGAAGAGAATCTTAAATTTCATCTTGTTGACATAATTACTATACTCTACCTGTATGTTTCAAAGTTAATGTTCATTAGTATACATAGTTAAAACTGACATCTGTTTTGTTAAGGCTTCTGAAAACTCGCTTTACCAGATGAGGGAGGGAAGTCATGATATGTACTACTTCTGCTGATGATCCTATAGCAAATCAAATTTTATTTACGTGATCTCAAGTTTTGCTGGTATTGCTCATCCTTTGCACCACACTGATACACTTTTTGGATTGGTTCATTTGTTAACCAAGACTTTAACTTTGGAGGAATACATATGTTCTAGTCATTAGATACACAGACACGTTTTGTTATGAGTTGTTTACTTGTAGTTCAGAAAGTGATTGGCCTGAAGAGAAATCAAGAAATTGCAAATACCACTGATGCTGTTCATATGTTCAAAGGGAAAGTTAATGATGCTTGATCACTGTTTAATGAAAATATTCAGCATATTAAGTGGAGAAAATCTGCTCAAGAAGCTTGCATGTAGCTGTTTTATCAGAAGCTAGTTTTAATATTTTGGGGATATGATTGTTTTTATGGTGTGACTGATAAGTCCAAAATATCTTCATGAAGTATTCCTGCCTTTAGAACTGTAATCACCTTTGGTTTAAGGCACTGTCCCTTTCCATTCCAAGTAGCCTCACACTTCTGGTATCTAGGCATGCACATTTAGATGAAACTTTAGGGAACCTCTCACCTTTTTTGTCCAAATTGTATTTCTTACTGTTTCTGTCTTCATAAATACACTGACAAAATTGATGTTGCATGGTCTTCTAAGTCGTATTTCATTCTTGTATATTACTGAGTGATTAAGTAAATGACCATATAAGTTAAGCGTGAGACAAGGGCAATCTGAGGCCAACATTCACTTCCTTGCCCAGCTGAATTTAGTGGCTGAAGTCAGTAACATCTTAGATTGCTAAAGCCACCTTTGCTACAAATAGAGTTGGATTTCTGTGTGTTGTGACCTCCACATTACTCCACACAGGTGACCAAACTGGAAACTTCTACAGTATAAAACAAATTACTCTCAAAGATTAAATGCAGCTTCTTAAGCACAGATTTGAGATATGGCCAGCAGAGTTTTGAGACATGACCAACACAGAAGAGGTCCTGCACTCTGACAATTGGGTTATATCTGTTTCTGACTTTTACAAAAGTCACCATAGGCTGTGCTGCTCCATCTGAGCACTGCTCAAAACTGAGAGGCTGTATAAACATGTTTGGCTGGCATGTGCCTTAGTGGGGGATTAATGTAGACCTCTGGAGTTCCAGTTGAGAAAATGAAATAACCAGGCCACTCAGTGCAAAGCTCCATGGTCTTGGTCTTCCGCCTGAGTTTATCTCTTTGTAAGAGTAATCCCTGTAGAAGTGCATGACACCATCTTTCAGCATGGGAAGACAATTCAGCCACGTAACAGAGAGAGCTAGCATAGATACCAAAAACTCTTCACCAGGAAGAGTTCAAAGCTGTACCAATGGTGATTAGGGCCTTGTGACAGGCACAATGCACAGTAATGTGAACTTTAATCTTTCACAAGAAAATCACAGCCATGAAACCTTATTACAGTTCATGCCCTGAAATCATATCTGCTATGTACTGCATCAAAACGTTTTTATCCTGACAGTTGTATATAAAGGAGGAAACCTGACTGCCTGGTTTTACTCTTTGCTAAGGAACTGTATATTCTGTTTTCCTTCTCTAAGCTAATTCAGGTCCTTCAGTTCCTCTTTCAGTTTTCTGCTTTTGTTTTGGGTTTGGTGAAGGGTTTCGGTTTTCTTTTTCAATTGTTTGTTTTGGAGGAGTGTTGTGAGTTTTTGCTATTTATTTTTATTTTTTCAGCTAAGAATGCAGGTTGTAAAGATAAACCTGAGAGGATTCCGCTGGAGGAATCCTCTCTATTACTCTTACATGCCCTCACATCCTCTCTATTTGTAAAATTGTGAGGTTTTCAGGTTTGGTCTGTAGGCTTCCTTGCATCGTGGAATGCCAGCAAGAAAAGCAAGGCTTCCTCACAAAATATTGGTTGCAGATGACACTGGCAATATCATTAGCGATAACAACTCTGATGTCAATGTCCAACTCCTTGGAATTAGAGTTTTGAAAACAAAATGGAGATGTGCTGCTGAGGAAAGATGTGAATGTGAGTTGAATTTTCCACTACAAGCTTCTCCCAGGAACTGTCCACAGCTGTGGGGAAAAAAGAGTGTCTGGTTCTAACCCTTCTGCACAGGAGTCAGCATCTGTAGCAAGGATTGACGGTAATGAGAGGTGCAACTGACCCACATGCATAGTGTAACTTATTGTTCATTATCACAGAATATTTGGAGCTGAAAGAGACCCACAAGAATCATCAAACCCAAATCTAAGTAAATTGCCCACCCAGGGCTTGAGCCCACAATCTTAGGGTTTTTTAGCACCATATTCTCACCAGCTGAGCTAATCGCAGGATTATTAGTTCCTTCTATAATTGTTGTGAGCTGTAACAAAGTCCTGTTTACAAATGAGTCTTGTCCCTTCTTTATTTCTTTTCCCATGGAGATTTCACATTACCTCAATTTTCTTGCATCCTTAATAGAAGTCTTTCAAGAAAACAAGTGCTATTTTACCCAAGATCTGGCTTCTGCAACAAAGAGGCAGGAGGTGGAACACTGTTTGTATTGATCTAGCTTTTCTCCCTCTTCAGATTCACATTTCTTTTAATTTCTTGAGGATATGTATTCACCAAAATGGTACAAAATAGAAGTGAATTAACCCTGTGTCATCTGGAGATGGTTTAAAGCATGCAATCATTCTTCTGCCTCTGTATTCTTGTTCTTTATGTGTTTTTATTTTTTAATCTCCCACCTTTTCTTACTGAAAATGGAGCACTGCCAGATGAAAGTATTGAGGAAATGGCAGGGAACTTGGCTTTTTCAGTGTGTGCCACTGAGATCCTGAGGGCTGCACTCAGCTGCAGACTTAACTTTTTCTTGCAGCCCCGCTGAATGCCCACCATTCATCTGTGGCTACTGAAAGAGTGCAAGATGCACACCTTGTAAGCACATCTTACATGCACATGTTATCACTAATTTGTGGACATGTCTTTATCCTGTGAGCAGATGTGCTCTTGATACAGGAAGCTGCTTTCAGGATAATGGGGGATGTCAATGAAACCTGTGATGGGACTTCCCCAAATGAAGTTTGTATTTCCTGTGTCCACGAATGGCTCCAAAATCTTGACAGACTGGATTGCTCATTATAGAAATTTATAATGCTCAGTATTTTGTGATTTTGTCCTGTTCAAGGACAATAATCAGGGTTAGCTAGTAGTTTTCTTCTGCAAGACTGGAAATGAGGTCACTGCCTTTTTTTTTTAACTGTGTTCACCAGCAGAGAGGTACAACCAAAAAGATGCTATGCAAATACATTAGAAGTAAATAATGTGCTAGTTAAAATGAGCACAATATGTGGGTCTAGTATGCAAAACTGATTTCTCTGAAAGTTATTTTCAACCCTATTTTAAAGTCAAGATGAGTGACACATTGCTGGAATAAACACCACATCTTGCCTGCTTATGTAAGTTCACTAGTACAGGGACAGGGCAAGATGTTTGTCTACTTGAAGAAATACACGCTACCAGTGCCACTGGCTCAACTCCCACTGACTGTGTGACTTGGGCAGAATTCGTGATGCATGGGTTTTGGTCTCAGGCAAATATGCAACCGTCCTCCTCTATTCTTCCTCGGTTTCTGGGCTCATTGACTATTTACACAAGCTTCCAAATTTGCATGTAAATTCAATACTTGCTGTGGAAAATAACAGCTGAGTCACTCTGAATATATTTGTACTTGGGCACAAATGTTTTTGCAAATCTTCAGCAAACTAACAGGCTAAAACTGGATACTGATACCAAAGCTGCCTTGCTCTTGGAAGTGCAAAGAGGCAGAAATGTCTGCCTAAGAAAATGGGCAGGAGCTATTTCCGGGTATTATCTATAGCTAACGTCTCTCTTCTTCCCCACCAAAAAAACCCCAAACCAAGACAAAACCCCCAAATTAACCAAACCAAACCAAAACCCAGAGCGAAAAAAAAGAGAAAAAGAAATAGGCTGGTTTTAAACAATTTTAATCAATTTCAAAACAAAATTTGTCAGCATGATACTGGAGAAATTCTTATCCTTGTACTTCCTATGAGGTCCCCTTATTTTTTTGCGTAGCCAAGCTTTAAGCATACTATTTGCTGATATCTCTATCTACCCACCCAGAGGCAGCTGTGGCCAAGTGATACTACACTCTGATTTTCTACTTGGCCCATAAAATTATACTTGTATGATGTGACTCTGGAATGAGAGCTGCTTTAGATATTTAGGGTGAATAAACAGAATCCTTAGGTAAGACTTTGGTATCCTTTGTCTGTAAAGCAAACAAACATAGTCTGTAAAGAGACTGAGCTGGACACAGCTGAATTTCAATTTTTAACAGGAGTAGT
Organism: Oriolus oriolus; assembly: GCA_013400235.1. Lineage (NCBI taxonomy): Eukaryota > Metazoa > Chordata > Aves > Passeriformes > Corvidae > Oriolus > Oriolus oriolus. The sequence goes on from VXBT01008875.1 coordinate 31,288, forward strand.
AGCAAATTTTCTAAGCTCATCAGCTGCATCTCAAAGAAGAGAATATGTTGCGATCTACTCCTACCAAACAGGCTTCTGTTAAGAATGCGGAAAAACAGAGGTAATGTGAAATTTCTGTGGAAAATAAAATCAAGAAGGAGCAGGACTCACATGCAAACAGACTTTGTTACAGCTCACACCAATTAGGAAAGAAACTAATGCAAATATAATGAACAAGAACTCTGAGCTGCACTGTGCATATAGCCATTTGTGTCTTAGCTGCGCTTCCCATCAGTTCCCTTACTCTAAGGTCCACATCCACAGGTGTGCATCATCTTCACGAGATTTCTGTGAGACTGTGTAATTTTTCACCTACCTCTCTGTTTGTTTGTGTCCTCCATGTCTCTTCTTCTACTACAGTGAGTCAGATTTTTTCCTTTCCCTCATAAAAGAAGACAGTTTGCATCTAAAGACCTGACTGGCACATAAACCAGCCATGGTGTATACAATTAAGACACATGCTACCACTGTGAAAGTTACCACTTTAGGGTTTATAGCTTTTTTGCTGGATTCCTTGCTCCTTACCCAAGAAAAATCTGTTCCTCTACAGCATTTTATAGGTAAGGCTTTCTGCAGTAATGAGGCTCACTGCACTTGTAACTGTGTAAGGCAGCCTGTGTGTTTTATGTTTTGGGGCAGTTTTCTTGCACTAGAAGAGAATGAAGAGTCTAGGAAAATGGTTATTCAAATATCAGTAAAAACTGATGTGAAAGAAATTGCTGTTGGTAAAAAGAAGCCTGTGGATGTGAGATCTTTAAAAAGGCCTATGTAAATTAATATTTTTAGCTACACTGAATTCTAACTGGATTTAGATGCCATGCTCACATGAACGCCTGTGAAAAATCACAGCATAAAATACTCATAATTTGAATTCAGTGAACCTGGAACCCTTGTTTTACCTTCTACATCTCATTACAAATCATCTGCTAATTCTCCGTCTCTCTACAGTGTGCACCAGGTCCTTGATTTCATGTAGTGAAAGGTGTGTGCTTGGGCCTGCACGTAGTCACCAGAGCTGCAGGACACAAGACAATCTAGCCGTGTAGACTGCAGCCAAGTCTGGATTTTAAATGTGTGGAACTCTCATGCATGCACAGTGTTCTTCATTCAGGGGTTGCTTGGTGAAACATCTAGGAACAAGGCAGACTGCAGAGCTGAGCTTGGCTAAAAATTTCAGATGTGGTGTGAGAAGACAGCATGACCAAGTTTGTAGGGCCAGGTTGAGCCTCACGAGGTGAGGCAGATGTAAACCCTCTGTGTTGCCAGAGCCTGCCTCTCCTTCCAATGGAGCATGCACTCTGCTGTAATTCCAGTCCAGTAGCAGGTTTACTAGCTTAAGGTTCCTTTCCATAAAGGAATATAAAACAATTCTGATGCTTTGAAACTGGAATGTTTGTGAACTGACAGTCTGCCTTTAGTTGATTGCAACACAGTTCAGTGCAAGGGTGACAGTTTGAAAGGGGTACTAGAGAGCTAAAAGCAGCCCTGCTGAAAGGCAAATATATTCTCAGGGACAGCTGGCAGACAATACATATTAACTGAAAACTTAATGAATGCTTTAGCCTACACAATCACAAAAGACACGTGGGGAAGAGGTGAAATAATAGACATATTTGCTAATGAAGGAAATGGAGTGCAACTGAAGTAACTAAATTAGGGTAGTTTTGGAGTTCTCTGCTTTTTTTTGTCTCACTAAAAGGGGCCTAGTCTTGAGTAGTAAAGTCTTCTCTAGGCTCACAGTATTTAGGCAACTAGTTTGAGATTCATTGAACTCATGCCACACATGAGAGAGGAAAAGGCAGGAAGCATCCAGCCTCAGGGAGGGGGCAGAAGCTGTACCAAAGTTCCTAAGCTGTGACACACTCAGGCTTGACTTTAGTGCTGAACAGTATAACCAAGAGCTGGGGCTGATGAGGGGAATGGGGCAGGAAATGAGAGATAAACTTTAGCCACAGTTATCACAGGTCAGGGAAATTCTTGGGACAGCTAAATAATCTGTAACTTGACCACGCACCAAGTGGTGTCTTGGGAACATCAAATGTTGTGAGGTGTGTTTAGCTTCCTAAAATGTTTATATTATCCCTGTGCTGCTCTCATGCCAGTATTATACAGCTAGGATAAACAGACAGGCATTAAGCAAGTATGAGCAACAGCTAAAAACTATTAGCTAAATTACTTGTATCATTGCAGAAGAAATTGTCTTTGCAGTCAAAATTACTGAGAATTTTGCTTATTTTTCTGATGTTTAGGGACTGGTGAGCTGTGCTTATATTTTATTGCAATAATAAAAAGAACTTCACTTTTCTTATGAACTGCCATCCATGTTCAAATCGGCACTGTGCAGTTGCAGAACAGAAAGACAGACACAGTTGCAGACTGGGAATGGTATGTGTTTGTGTCTCATCCAATGAAGTGCCTATAATTCATGTCAAAAGTGATAGTTTACTGGGACAAAAGAAGACACAAGATCCCTGCATGGCTGAAGTATGTGAGACTTTTTTAATGATAATGGTAATTACCACTGCCTGAAAAAATGTTTTGAGTTGCAGGCAAGTAAGTGTGGAGAAGAAAATTGCCATTCTCTATCAGCAATGTAATAAAAAGTATAATTGAGAAAGCCTAAATATCTAGAGGGCTCTGTGTGATCCATTATTCCTTTACTCAGAGGGATGGGTATAAGTGACTCAGCAAATTGCTTCTGAAAGGAAAAAAGTTCTCTTAAAATGACCTGTTTATCTCAGACACCAGGCATGTAACTTGTAAGCATCTGGAGATGAGCTGGTTAATCAGAAATGGTCAAAAGTGGAGACATCCTCCAGCTGAAAGGTGAATAACATTTTATTTCTAACTTTGTTGGAAAGCGAGGTGTGTTGATAGTAAATGCTGTCACAGGTGCCCTCGAAAGTATGCGCAGTCTGTTGTAAAATCTGTATGCAGTCAGCTTTTGAGATCCTGAAGCTTGCTTTGGCTGCACATGGGAAAGCTGCAGTGTGATAATACAGAACAAAGTTCACTTTCTGGATTGTTTGTTGTTAAGTAATGTGCTGGAAACATTGCAAGGCGAAAGATGGTACAGGACTTTCCAAGCAACCATTTCCCTTTTCAAGACCGTTTCCATTATCTTTTGTTCCTCTGAAATTTCAAAGGCTTTAGGCCAGAGAACTGAATACCAACTTAAATATATTTCATAAGTGTTTACTTACATAGGGTTTCTGAGTGTGAAGGTATAAACCCATAAATTAGGATCCCTTTGAAAGCTACGATATTAATGTCATTGTATTTTACAGGCTTCTAATCAGGCCATAGTCTTATTGCCACTGCTGAAAAACTAAAGGTTACCAGTGTACCACAATAGCTCTTTTCTGCTGTTTTAAAGCACCCCATATTCATTTGTACCAGTCTGAAAGAAAAATATGAATACTGAACAAGTGATAGTTCAATAGGATGTACATGAATGTTCTTCTTTTCTCCAAATTTGTCTCTGCAAGTGGCCACAATCTGGTACCAAGCAATATTGTGACAGCATGAAAACTGCAAGATAATTCTTATCAAGGACAGTGTTGTAGGTTTGAGGAATTTGTGGCCAGGAATTCCCTTAGCCAACAGAAATATTAGTCATGTGAGTGAAGGCTACTAGGCATCATTTCTCTTCCTTGGCTTCTCCTAAATGCATTTTAAACAATCGTGAGTGTGTGGTACTTACAAGGTTCTACGCCTAGAGACCGTCCATTGCTGAAGAAGAACCTCGTTTGTTTTGAGTCTATTTGCATTTTCATTTCATACAAATGTGTTCTGTAAAGAGACAAAGAATGGTCAAGCTCTGCTCACCTTCTCCCTTCTACGCATTAGTTCATAGATTTTTATTATGTCCTTTTTTTGACACCCCTTCTCATACTTGCCATCTCTTTGGTAGGCTAAATAATCGAGTCTTCCTACTCATTTTCTGTCTGAAGCTGTTAGAACTTTTCTAGTTGGCCTTGATGCTCTTCTCTGCTTTTATTTCCAGTTCTATAGTACCTACTGCTTTCCCGTCAGGCTTTTGGCACATAATGGATTTATAATGTGGCACATAATTTCCTCTTTTTTTCTGGTATTTGTTGAATCTTTATTTTTTCTTTTGACATACTATTGATTAGATATTTTCACAGAACATCTTATCTTCCCCAAAGATCTTTTTTTTTTGGCTGGAAGCAAATAAAGAATTTGGATGTTGAGTTGGGAAGCCTGGTTCACTACTGTGAAATAGATTTTAACTTAGCAATTTTGCCCTTTTTGGAAAGTGGGAGGGGAACAAGAACTGGAAAAGTTCTTTACTCCCCATTCTTGGTCACAGCTGGAGCCAGAGGGGGCAGGGCGACACTTCCTTCTCAGTTTTGGAAAGTCAGCTGTTTTGTAACTTTTTGCCCAGCCAGGTGAGTTTGGGGACAGAGAGGGTCTCAGAAGCAGTCAGACAGCACTGACTCAGCAGGACCAGAGTGAATTCTTTTCAAACACTGTCCTCGCCACAGCTGCTTGGGTGCACTTTTAAGCCATTTTACTTTGAATGCTTTCTGAGCTCCTGTGTACAGCACACGACAGTGGAAATTTCTCTTGATATCCTGTTGAAAATCCCATTTTTGTAAAACACATAAATATGCAAAGAAGAACTTTTAAGTGTTTGGAAAACACAATATTTTGCCTGGAAGACAGAAAATCTGACCCCTTGCTGCCCACCTGGAATATTCGCATTAGTTTTATTTTCAGTCTACTGGAAAAAAATCTGTGCAGACAGTCCATACAGGAAATTGGGAAGGAAAAAATTATTTGCTTGACTTTTTCTCTGCTTTGGAACAACAGAATCATAATGCTATTTTAATTTAAATAGGTACGTATTTATTTTACTCCCTTTCTCTTTCTATACACATGGCTATTGCTGCTGGCTCCTTAACACTTTGATTTTTGAGTAGTGCCTACTTAGATTTTGAGTACTTATCATGGACTTTTTTGGTTTTGGTCCATTATCTTCCCCCTAAGGATGTATTAATTCAGATAATCTCCGAAAGTTATGGTTATTAAATAGCGTTATGTTGAAAGATGTTAATAGCTATGATTACTGGAGGTCTTGATCTGAAGATTCCCACAGGTTGCAGTATACCCATTGCTCCTTTCCTCCAGTTTGCAAGATGCCAGTGAAAGAAATTATGAGGAGCTCACCTGTGAAAAAGTCATGGGAAGTATCGTGGGGAGTAGTTGTCAACATCAAGCTCAGAGTGAGGCCTCAGTGAGCCCTGGCGAACGGCATTCCCGGAGCCTCGGGCATGGCACTGCCAGCAATGAGAGGGGATTATCCCACTGTATTCAGTGCTGTGCAGCCTCACCTGGAGTGTGCAGGGCAGTTCTGCCCTCTAACAATTTAAGGAGGTTATCAAGCACTGGAACAGGCTTCCTAGAAAGGTAGTTGATGCGCCCAGGCTGTCAGTGTTTAAGAGGCATTTGGACAATGCCATTAATAATACACTGTAGGTTTTGGTCAGCCCTGGTCATGAAGTTGAGCTGGGTGACCTTTGCAGGTCCCTCCTGACTGACGTATTCTACTCTATTCTATTCTGTTCTAATCTATTTCATTTCATTCCATTCCGTTTTATTCTATTCTCTCTGTGTCTTTTGAATCACTTCTTCCTAAAAGTGTATCTAAATAATTGGACACACAAGCTATGTTTAGAAATCTGTCCATGATTGTAAGATGAGTTTTATGAAGATGGTTTACATTAAATTATCTGATAAAAAACACATTCAGGTATTCAAGGGAGTCTTAGAAGACAACTTCCCCTGCAGACCCAAGAAGTAATCTAGTGCTGAGCTAAGAAGACCTATTTCAATGACACAGTCTTCTGTTCTGACCTGAAGGAGATCGATCTAAGGTCTAGGATTGTAAGAATTTATTATTAAGCCTATATTTAAACTTGAGAATATGGACTTGAGGACTGTATATGTTTTGAGTCTTTGAATTTTAATATTAAATTGCTGCCTGTGAAATGGGATTACTCTGCATTTCCCAAGGCTGCAGAAACTATTAAAGGAAAAGATATCGTATACCATGAAGTTAACACATACTGTAATGCTTGTCTCTCTCTGTTTTTTGTAGCGCTCTTTTTGTTCTTCATGTTTTGTGTCAGTGGGAGGATTTGGATTTTTTAATTGTTTGAGGACTAGTTTGAATCTGGATTCTATTTTGGCTAAGTGAGTTTCTCTTGGGGAGATGAATTTTATTTTATCTTGAAGAGTCTGCACCTGTAAATATGTTAATGTCTTGGATTTCAGTAATATAAATGATAATGTTTCATTTAAAGGCACTTAGGCATTCTGGGTTTGAGCACAAAGTTTTGAGCTGATTGAACGTCTCATGAAGGCAGAAACATCAAACCTCAGCTCTTCCCATGATTCACTGATGCCTTTTATTATCTGTGTAGACAGTCTTGAGTATCAGCTGAAGAACTTCAGTCTGATATTTAATCTAAGATGGTGAAAATATCCTTCAGTATCCTGAGTGAACAATAGTTTGAAGGATTAAAATTCAGGCTTGTTTACGCACAAGCACCTCAAGGAACAGGGGGGCAGTGTTCAGTGAGCTGCGTAGGAACCCGTCAGTCTTAGAGGATTCTGAGCACGAACCACGGCAGGGTAGTGCCCATGTGCTCCTTCACCCTTTCACTTTGCTCTCTTGATGCTTGTGGAGCTACAAGCATCTTTATTTCTGTTGCAGTAGGAATTGCTCTGCGGCTTCTGTGAAGGGAAGATGGTCAAGTTTGTAGATAAATAAAGAAGCTCTAGTCTTTTCAACATTGACATTCTTCTCCATAGTTATCAAATCCAGATTTAGGACTCCAGAGGAGTACATGATTGCCACATATTGCCTGTCTGCTAGAGAAGATGGGAAAGGACAATAACAATAACAGCATTAGAGACCTGAGGGACCTCAGCTTTCTTTTTCTTGAATCCTAGAGGAAGATTCCACTGCTGAATAGTCCTTCACTTCAGCTGCCAAGTCATTATGGTAGAAAACCTTTCATCTTCAGTGTGAAATAAGCGCTGCTTTCCAATAAAGAATTGCAAATTTCAGGAAAGCAAAAAGTTCCTTGTTAACAAATACTGCACTAACAAAACTGCTCGTAGAGTGTATTATTTGTTTCTCATAATGGTTCTGATTTTTACTTCTTGTGTCCTGGAATAAGAAATAGATATACACAAATATTAATCTTCTGTATATGATGTATCTGCTGATCCAGGATCATCTTTGTAAGTCCTGGATGGTAAGTTTTCACTGCTGCTCCTTTGTCAGGGGCACGTTGTTGTTATTTTAGTGGGCAGATCCTTTCTGCGCTCTCTTTTTTTTTTTTTTTTGTTTTTTTTTTTTTTTTCTTTTTCACAACAAAAGTTC
>VXBT01008875.1:58131-116774 GCA_013400235.1 Oriolus oriolus
CTGCTGCTCGTGAGAGTGGAGCCACGGCGGGAAGTTCACGGAGAACTGTCTCCCGTGGGAGGGACCCCACGGCCTCAGAGTGAAGGACTCTTCTCCTGGAGCAGTGGAAGAAAATCTTGGTGATGGACTGACCAAAACTCCCCTGCCCTGCCTCCCTGTGTTGTCGGTGGGAAGGAGGGAGGGCCTGGGGGGGAAGAAGGTGTTTTAAGGGCTTGTTTTACTTCTCATTATCCTCCTCTGATTCTGTTAGTAATAAAGTTCACTTAGTAAGGCTGAGCCTGTTTTGCCCTTGAAATATTTCTCCCGCTCTCCTTATCTCACTCATGAAGTCTCCATTAACCCTTTCTCCTCTGTTCCCTCTGTTTGCCCAGCTGGGGTAGTGGAGGCAGAGCCAGCGACTCTCGTGGGTGCCTGGCGTCGGGCCAGTGTCAAACCACGACAGAGGCAAACGACTGGCAATTAATATACTTAGATTCATTGAAATCCATACAGAGTTTTGTGAACTGTGTTGTTAGGCCCATGATTCTAGCTGAAGTGTTAGGAGACAAAATCAGACACTTATCAAAAAGAATAAGCCCAGAGGAATCAGTTCTTGCCTGAGAAGTTCAAAGGTATTTTATATTTTGAACTAAATAAATCTATAGCTTACTCAGAAGTTTTAAGGCATATATGGGTAAGTAAGAGTTAATGTTTTATACAAAATGTGCTGGAGCTGTTACCGAAAGTTTTTTTCCTTCTCTGCAGGAGGAATATATAATTCTGGTTTTTTGATTGGGAAGTAGAAACTTCATAGTATTATAATGTATGCTTTTTAAATATTAGCTTCACATGTGTATAGTTACTAGTAATTTACATGAAAATGACAGTTCACTATCAGGGTTTTAAATACCATTCAATTTGTTCCTTTCCATGACAGAAAATGTAGTTTAAATGCTCTCCTCTCTGATTAGCATTTGACAATATATGGAAAAGTAATTTTTGACAATTACATCTGTTAGGAAAAAAAAGAAACTTTTATGAAAAGAGTAATAGTATGTAAGTATGTGGTAAAGCATTAAAACTGCATTTTGAAATATCACAGTATTATAATGAAATATATTCCCTTGCTTTTTGTTCCTTAAATATAGTAAGAGAAAAGCAACTGTAAATGAGAAGTTAAGAATAAAAATGCTTTTCAACTTTTGTTAAAATTATTTTTCTGGTGGAATAAAATATGAGAGCAGGAAGATTCCACCAAACAATTTTCCTTTTGAGAATTCAAAACCAAGGTTATAACTTGTTCTGTCAAGAACTAAATAGAGATTTCTGTAAATTAGAAACTGCACAAAGAGAGTAAATATTTTTCAAGAAATGTTCCCTGAGGAAGAAATTATTTTGAACAACTTATCTTCTAGACTCTACGATTTTAATATCAGATCTTCAGATGTTTAGAGTCTAACCCTAGCTATAAAAGATGAATAAGAGAAAGGTAGAGCCAATATTCTGAGTGCTAGGACTGTCTGTGTGACCTAAATATTACAGGTCAGTGATGACAGTACTTAACAACAATTAATAAATCCTATACTTTATGCTCATGTAACGCCAGACACTATTTCTATTAGTCATTTTACAGGGAAACTTCTGTTGCAATTTGCTTTCCTGGAGCTTGGAGAATGAATGAAGAAGGTTCTCCGTCTCTCTTTTTTGAGTGTCAGAGTGTCCTAGACACTGGGACACCGAAATTGCATGTTTGTATCCATAAAGTTTTTTTTTCAGAAGGAGCAACAGCCTTCTTGGGTTCTACAGTGGCTCATTACTTCCAAAAGCTGTGTGTGCCAGGCTTAAGCTCCCTGAGGTATCCACTTTCCTGGTAAACAAAGCAATGATAATTTGTGAGTCATTACAGCTGCCCAGTGCATAGATGACCTAAGTAACTTTCCTGTTTTGCAAGCTTTATGATATTGCCTGCAGTTTCTTTGCTGTGTTTCTGAATTCTGCTGAACTTGGACAGGTGACAGTTGAAGCATTGCATGGAAAACTGATAAAGTCCATGAAGAGGACATCAGATTGTTCCACCAGCTCCTTGCCACTCAGCCACTGCTGCTTTTGAAATGTGACAGCAGTCTAAAAGGTGTTTAGGAAAGGCTGTAACTGGCAGCTTGTCTTCGTATTGCTACCTGATATTTGCTTGTGTACCAGCTGAGACTTGCCCAAGATGGATTGTGGTATTCCCACTGGACTGTGAAAGTGAGATACACACAGAGCAGTTACTTCCACATACTTGACCAGTGGAATTAAGAACATCCTTTGGCATGTGTGTGTGCTGAGTGTGCCTGGACACATCCTTATGTGAATGTGCTCTTAACTGAGTCTCTTTAGGCAGAATCAAATGACTGAAAGCTTTAGAAGGGTAATTCTTCAGGCTTGACTTCCCTTAAAAGTAATGCAAATATAATAATGACCAATTTTCAATGATCATTTTGAAGTGCTTGAATGCTTGATGTGACTTAAAATGTCCTTATAATGTGAGAGAATCCCACCACAATAGTTATTAGAAATTATAAGAAAGTTCTTCTCTCACAGACCTTATGGTCTCAGCATGCACATAGCACTACCAACTGGGTCCACGTGCCACAATTGTAAAAATCAGGTGAGAAGCTCCATCAAAATGTAAAATATGATCGTTGTTTTGGGTAATGTAGTTTACAGCATTAAAAGCAAAGCATATTGGTTTTCCATGAGTCAAAAATTAATTTGTGTTTCAAATGAATCATTGCCTTCATGATGACGAAATGCCTGCATATTGCGCTCTCTTTACAGGTTTTATTATGTTGTTCCTGTTTCCTGGGCATTGAGGATAACAAGATTTTTCCATCAGGATTAACAGAAGATTTTTTTAAGAAGAATAAAAATTTTAAAAATAGGTATCAGTCATTTGGTTTGCTTCTAGATATGAAAGGAAGTCAGTAGTCAGTGATGGCCAGACTCCAGAAATAATTTTTGTAAGATTTACAGATTTTAATTTTGCAAGTGAGTGGTTAGAACTAAATAAATTATTCAAATTTTCAAATTTGTTTTCATTACTATCAAATTTTGGAGCAGGATTTCTCCTTTTTTTTAACTTTTACTTGCAACACTATGCCTATTTGAGGAATGTATTTAATTTAAAAATATGCTTATGATTAAAAGAAGAAAAAAAAAGTCCTGTCTGGAGACATCTGTCCAATGCTATTAAGAAGTTCGATATATGTTCCATGGCTTAATGCTTTTTTGCAAAATAAGAATGGGAGAAGGACAAACCTGGAAAAAAGCCCTCTCTTTTTGTGAAAAACACTGAGGCTTCTCTCTTTTCATTGCAATTTCATTACCCGGATTCAAAAGCGTATCCATGGATGAATCAGTTCCTGGCAGAAGTTACAATAGCCTGGAGGGTGCATTTATTTGAATGAGCAAAATTGTTCTTCTAGACAAAGTTCTGGTTGCTCACCTCCTTTCAGTCAGGAAGAGGTGTTCACTGAAAACAACCCTTCCTGTCCTAGAACACCCACTGTCTTCTTTGATTTATGGTGCTGCTCAGTGAAGTCCTCACCAGGTGACATGTGTGTGCACTGAGCACAGAGATGGGTAGAATAGATCACTCTCATTGGGAACTCTAATCTGTTTGTGATAGTTTGCCAGAGACATGTCTGCTTTTAATTGATGAGGTGCTTTGCCTTTGGGTCTAATACATTTTCTTTGAGGGCATCCTGAACATGACCTATTTAAAAAGAAACAATAATCATAAACTGCTTTTCGAAAAAGACCAACTTGCACATATCCTTTCTGTTCTGTCCAAAAATAAACTGAGGCTGCAGGGATGCTGCACTCTATGAACCCAGGTGTATTGCTGTCATGCAGGTAAATCCAAGGAAGTTCTTGCAATGCTTGGAGTGTCATGTGAGCATTACACGTTACTGAGATCCCTCAGTGTGGGAGGAACGTAGTGGGGAACGCAGAGTTATGGGGGACACATGTGCCATGAAGTGTTCAGATATGGACTGCTTCCCCGGAGTCCACACTCCAGGGTGATGACCTGGGCAACTCTGTTTCCCTGTTGGGTTTTTCTCAGTTTCTTTCTGTTTAAAATAGGAATATCAAGCTTCACTTCTCTTGTGGAATGCATTGACAGAGTGATGAAAATATGCTATTTATTATTGCATCTGAGTGCTGAGAAGTGTGACTGTGCATCGGAAGTGGAAACCTCCTGGCATTTGCAAGTCATGAAGATTCATTCCATTGCACAACCACAAAACAGGTAAATTCTAAATTTACAGAAATGTATTCTGTAAATAGTATATTGTCTTGCAAAGGTTTTATGATCATTCACATTTAAAAGTAAATTGTTAAAACCTTTGCAAATTTTAAGGTGGTAATTCCAAAATTATTTTGTTCAGTCTCTAGGGAAGTCAAGTAGAGCACAAAGCCATGAGAAAATACAAATCACCTTCTAAGAATTTTTAGAAGTCTACCCTTAGAAGCATGCAAAACTTAAAGTGAAACTAGACATTAACACAGAGGTATATTGTATTTGGTCTTGTATTGAAACTGTTTCTGTTTCTCATGGAGGTTGACTATTGCTCACTAGACTTGCATTTATAATTAATAGAAAAGTGAAAATAAGGAGTATTTTGATCCAGTTATTGTAATCAATTGAACAATTCAGTGAATTTTGGGGGTTTCTTTGCTTTAAAACTTTGTGTTGTTTTGTTTGTTTTGAATGCATAAGAAAGCATAAAAATATTTTCAATTTTTTAAATATTTTGACTGAATTTATTAACGAAATTTGATCGGAGTAAATTTAACAGTTTGAATACCTCCTCCGCTTGATAATTCATTAAACTTCCTGTCCATGAGAGAAACCAAACTAAATCTAAAAATTTCATCAAGCACTGCTTATAGAGGATTGATGTAAATCAGTTTATTGTGCTGTGGTCTGGGATTCTCAAGGATCTTGACTGCAGAATATTTACACCAGAATTGTGGTTTTGGAGGAGGGTGTGTGTCAGGAGGAAGAGGATAAAGCCTATGGGAAAGATGAGGAGAGGGATGTCTGCAGACTCTTATATAATAATATGGTAATGGGGTGGTGTTTCAAACAACATTTGCCAGTACAAATCATCACTGCCCCTGTTGATCACTGCACTGTGATCATAAAAATCTCTCTTAGTTTCTATGCAGTAGTAGCATGGTTCAAATACAACTGAAAAGTTGAGGAACACAAAAAAATAATCTCTGTAAGAGCACTACTACATAACAGCATCTGGCGGGGTCTTCTTATCATGCTGAAGTAGAGACTTATAAAAATTTTTGTTATGTCACACTTTATCCTCACTGCTGACAGAAACGTTTACATAGATGAGAATAAAGATAGCTTGGTCCTTAAATCTGGTCTTTTTGAGGAAAGGAACAAGTGTTTGTCAGCACTGCAATATTTGGCCTCCAATACAAAAGAAATAGCAACTAAGGGACTTTAATCTGCCATGTTTGATTTTATTCATGCAGAAAACTGAGCAGACTCATCAGACCAAATGCTCAGCAGTGATGCAGCTGCTTTCTGCCAGTGGGACATCTGAGCATCACAGGGCTGCCACAGGGACGCGTGCCACAGATCTTCCTTTGTCAGAGAGGAAAACGACCGTAATAGGAACTGGCAGATCTGTGCCAGGGCTGCACTTTAGCTTTACACTGCCATACAAGGCAGTTGCAAAAGTAAGAAGGGCTTGCCACAACACAGAGGCAGTGTTTGTGGACAGGGCAGGAGAATGCACTAAACGCATTTATTCTCTACTTTGTAATTCTTAAGCATCTCCAAGATCCGCAGTTGGACATGCTTGAAACAAGTAATAGAATGACTTATTCTTTTGGCTAGGAAGGCTTTTCTGGATGCTTATTTCCTTTGTGGATAAATCAAAGAAGGTTTTGTCTCACAGCAATTTTCAAAGACAATTTTAGCAAAGCCAGGAAGAGAAAAACCAGTCTGATTCCTCCAGGGAAAAAAAAAAAAGTAAAATTTTTTCAACTTGCCACTTTCCTATCTCTATATATTGTGATGCTTGTAATTGTGTTAACATCATGTCAGAACATGTCAGAAGAGTTCTTTTTACAAGACTGCATTTTATGAGCTCAGAGTCAAGACTACCGAGCTATTTCTATACTATTCCCATGCTATTATGACATTTTGTTCAGGTCTAATGAGCGTACAGAAGATATAAAATGCATTTAAAAGTATCCTAGCTGCATAAGTTGTTCTCCATTCTGTTATAGCCCTGTATGCTATAGAGTAGACCTTATTGCAGATGTTTATATACTATGAGAGTGCAGTAACAGTATGGAGGGGTCATCTGCTGAAACGGCAGCCACATAGTGCAGGATATTTAAACAACTGCAAAACCATGTAGCATGGTCCTACGCTCACCTTGGAAAGTATTTATGATTTGCAGAAGTATTGAAGTCATGGTAAGGATTAAAATATTCTGAGTTAAAGCTGACTACCTATTTTAGAATTCTGAATAGGCAACAGTACAGAAATAATTTATAAGTGTGGAGGTATACAGGGGCTAATTAAGAACTTGTTTTCTGATGTAAATGTTTAGTAACAGTTTTCTGAAAACAGTTGTGTGGACTTTCATCATTGTTGAAAATGTAATTTATTTTCTCCTCAAAGAAATTTGAAATGCTTTTAATTAATAAAGCAAAAAGCAAAGCCCATGAAACAAGGCATACAAAGAAGAATTATTAAGTGTCTTGTATAATCGCTTTAGAATTAGTCCACGGAGTAGTTCCAGTCTAAGATGCTTTCAAAGGCAAATTTTCCAAACTTAATATGTAATTGTTGCTACAGCTGTTAAAGAGAGCTGCTGAAATTTGTGCTGCCTTCCTCCCACAACAACTGGTTGCACAGCTGAGATGTGTCCTGCATATATAACTTCTTGTTTGCATTTACAAGTGTTAGTCTAGGCACAGAGGAGCTGATTAAACCTTACTTCACGGAAGATATAATGTGAGATGATCAGCTTCAAATAATCATATTCTGACTTTTTCCACTGCCTCGTATGTGGAAAATGACATCAGTACAGACAGCACTGAAAAGTTCGGTGTGATTATGAATGATTTGCCTTACCAGTTGCAATCTGAATTCCACTGGAATTGTGTAAGGTTCTTGGCAGTGTTTACTGCCTTATCATCTGTAAGCACATCAACAACATAGTAATTAAAAAAATAAATGTTGAAGTTCCTTCCAGATAAACCCTGTGGGTTATCAAACCTTTGAGGTTTTACTCTATCCTGCTTTTCAGCCCTCCCCCTAACTCTTGGTATCTGAGCTAAGCTTTGAAAAGTCATTCATTAGCTCAGGCTATATCTAAGGACTAGACCCACCAGGACAAAGTAGGCACTGATAAAGGGAAACACTGTTTCATGTGTCAGCCAGCTACAGGAGACAGCCAACATAATTACCACCTGACATGATCACTACCTGTCCCGGAGGCTAATGCCCCCTTACTAGATGTGGACATTCAAGTGTGCAAACAAGCACGGTTAAAAACTTGGCAAATTTAGAATTTCAGTTCCCATCAAATACCACAGTTAGAGCGTCCCTGTAGAAACGAAGAATTGTGGCATTGCATGTGAAAATATGTCCCCTCCATTGCCCCTGTAAGGAATGAGGTATGATGGGTGCTCAGGGGAGGGTCATAATCCTTCCAGACATCTCAGTTTCATCTGTTCCTGCATGTCAACAGCAGCACCTTCCTGCCAAGCACTTAATGGAATTTACAGAGTACAAGTGTATTCTTTGGCTTATTATGAAACATAATAAGCAAGTTAGGACATGTCTACCTGGGTGCAATGGAACACAGTGCAGCAGTTTCCTGACCTGCTGAGTGGCACAGCCTCGCTGCCTGGGGTCTATAAACTGTATCACAGGATTTGTGTGGTGCTGTGCCAAGGTTGACTGATCCTGTGTGTACATAGCCCTTGTGGTGTCTCTGCAAGATATTCCTCAACAATGCTGTGCTGGCAGAGGTACTGATAACATGGGTGCATGTGTCTGAAAGATACTGATACAGCCTTAGATGCTCAGGAATGGGGTCTGCAAAGGCAGACTTCCAGCAGGGAAGACACTGTTTACCTACGGGAGCAAGTCTGAAAAGAGGGGTGTGTCTTAGAGAGCAAAAGCTGGCACTTTCACAACTCAACTGGCTTGCAAGGGACCTGTTCCATTTGTTCAGTATTCACAACCACAAGCATGTTCCTGAAGTATGACAACTAATTCTCTGTCAAAAATATTAAGCAATGGCAAGGGAATCATGCTTCCTTTTCAAACCATTACAGTCAATGATGGTGAGTTCTTGTTTCTGTCCTACCCCCTATTTAGCAAGAACCAAGAACCAGTGAAAAAGATTCCAAGTAACAGCTCTTTTAAGTTATTAAGTTCAGGATCACATTCACATTTCAACTTTCTCTACCTCTTCTGTAATTTTTCCATACAAATTTGGCAACAGTTCCAGGAAGAAATGTAAAGTACTCATTCCAGAGTGAATACCTTACTCCCAGCAGCTAGGTAAGACTCCTTAAAGGGTTACAAATTAATGGAGTCCTGCCTGCCATAAGTGAGAGCTGTAGCTATTCAGATAGTGAATAGAAGAGAAATGGGACCATCTTTTTTGTCGAGCTCTCTCTTGTGCATTCTGAGAACACAGTTGCTAGGTGAAGCTTGGAAGCAAGGTAAATTAGCTGGAGAATCCTGGTAAAGCTAACTTGGCAAACTAAACTTGGTAAAGCAAACTAAGCTTGGATTAGTTGCTGAACTGTCTCAAATCAAGGTTGAAACATTTCTTAGCAGAGCCAGAAGCCCAGCTGTAGGCAGATAAAGATCTTTACAGTTAAATGTATGGTCACTAAGGATTTCCTTTTATCTGCAGGACTGCGTGGCAGTTGAGATAAGTGTAGTCATTCTTGCACGAGGATCTGTGTTCACAAAGGTTGAGATTGTGGTTAAGGGCCATTGGAGTGATTGGTTAAGCAGAGCAGGGGACTTCTTGGTCCTGGCAGAAGAGAACTCTCAGCAGTTTGGATCAGGCAAAGAAAAGACAGAGTTACAGCCAATTCATTCCTAAACAAGCTCGATCGTATTTGTGATCAAAATATTTCTAGGTCAGCTGTTGCCTGTGTGAGGCTGTAGAGAGAAATTCGGGTGTTATGAATTACTGGGAAGAAATGAAGATTAGGTATGACATGTTGGGTTATCTTTTAGTTTAACAGGCATTTGTCTTCCTCTTTTGTCTCGTGTTATTTATTTCCATGAATTTAGTGTCTTGCCAGTGAGTGATAGCACAGGAAACCTAATTTTGTATTCTGATAACACAATCCAAATCTACTATTCATGATCCAAACTACTATTCATGATAAAATGTAGCCATTCAGAGCAGTGCAGATCATGAAATAATTAAAGATGTGCTGGTTTTATTTAGATATTTTGATTATATCATTCACTCTGTCATTTTTGAACAAAGGTCTAACTTATGTTCACTTGTAATCTCAAACAAGACTTATAAAGAATTTAAAGAGGGACCTGAGGATTTAATATTACCCCTCTTATTGGGAGTTAACACTGTGTTGGTTATGTCACTGCCCACTGCCCCAGCTAAGAGGCAGTGAGCACTTCTAGTTGCTCCAGTGGGACTGGTCCCGGTTCTCCAGTGAAAGGTGGTAGTAGAGCTTGTCTTGCATTCTGCAGCTGTTTAGGGTAGCAACGTGCTCACATTGAATATGATTTTTATGCAATATTGGCTTCATACCTTTTGTTTCAAGTCTGTACAAAGGTAACTTCTGCATGTATATTTATGCGAAGCCTTTGGGTTGGATTATGGGGTTCCTTTTAATTGCACACAGAAGTTAAGGAGTATGTGATAGCTGTGTGCCTTAATTAGCCAGGCCAGATACTTAATCTCATCTGTAGTCCTGTAGGAAAACCAGGGCTCATTGTAAGGTAAGGGATAGCACACTTGCAGGGTAAAGCCAGTGGACATTACCTGCTGCCAGGAAAAGGAGATGTTCAGGTCAGGGTTCTTTGCCCACTTGCTCTGTGCGGTGGACCCAGCCTGTGCCCAGTGAGAACAGGTACCTGACAGTCATGCTGTTCTTGGGCACCCATGCCCACTTCTTGGATGTATTCCCTGGGACAGAAAAACATATTTTCAAACCAAGATCAGTCAATCCCATGACCTAACATTGAAACATCAAAACAAAATTGTATTTTAACCCCTATTCCCAAGACTTAGATTCACTATCTTTTGTCATTAGTGATTTATGCAACCCTGTTGAATTCAGTGAACCCCTGACAGACATTCACCTTGAGTCAACAAAGCAAGTTTTGCCTTGAAGCAGAATTATTTTGTCAGTGTTTGTAGCATGATTCTAAAGTTGTGAGGGTGGATTTAGCTTAGCAAGTTCTTAAAAAGACCTGTAGTTAGAACATCCCACATGTAAAAAAAAGAATTACACAATATTTTTCCAGCAAGAAGTGTTTTCTTTTCTTAGCCTAATCCCCCATAATCTCACTAAGAGGGACAAAATATTGCAGCTTTTTATGTTCTTGTGCAGAGCTGTCAGCAGCTGTTGACAAGTTGCAGTTTTCTATCAGGCCTCAGTGTTTATACACATGTTCTCACATTCGGAAGAGCAGAATATATACAAAAAACATCCACAGATCTCATTTGGCATTTTATCCATTTATTTTTTGCCCCACAGCATGTGACGTCTGTCCCATTTTGCTGCCATAATCTGTCATTTTCAGCATTCTTCTTGCTTTTTGCAATTCTTTATTCAAGTGATGACTGTTTCTTTAATAAAGCCTCATTTTCATGCTTCATTCAACTTACTGAGCAGTTAAAATTCCCGTTATTGCATTATCCATATTGTTCTTCATTGGTGTGAAGGTAGTCCATATTGTCTGTCCCAGTTTGTGTTGATGCCGACGTCTGCTGAATGACCACATATTCACTAGAGTAGCCTTTTTCAAATTACATTACAGAATAAATTGTAGTGAACAATTTCATTATCATAATTTTTCTCTTAATTTTTAGCATCCAAATTAACAATTTTAATTTTGAGTAGAATGTCCTTTTAATAAGTACATGAGAAAATATTTAAAAAGACATACTAAATGTCATATTTATAGAAAGTTGGTAGAGAAAATGCTGAAATAACGTGCTACAATTCTTCCAGATTTTCAAATACAGATATGACCTTAAGAATTAGGTTAGTCTCACTCACGTTTTGACATTGCTTTTGTTCAATACACTTTTACTAGTAAAAGTAAACCCTGATTATCTTTAAAAGAGAAAGAGAGAAAGGGAGAGAGTGAAAGAGAGAGAGAGAAAGAAAGAAAGAAAGAAAGACAAAGACAAAAGGAGAAAATAAGGAGAAATTTTAAAAGAATACCTTTAGTTTAAATTTTTCAAAATTTATAAACTCTTGAGGGATCTGGTGACATGTACAGACAACTTGTAGCAGCAAAAAATCTTCGTCTACTCTGCTGCAATTTTCTAATCACCACTGCCCCCTCTGTGCTTTCTGTGTGTGAACCACAAAAGCTTTCTCTATTAAAGCCTGCCTAATCATGCCATCTTTCATTTTCATTCACATTAGAGACAGATCCAGGCTGCAAAGACACTGAGATATGAAACTATATTTTCCTAATATCTGAAGTCATCTGGACACAAAAGAGTTGTTCTTCATTTTTCTGTATACTTGATGAAACATCAGACCTGACATGAAGTTCCCATTTCTGTGCTAGCGTTATGAAGATTCATGGAGATATGCTGAAACACAAGGAACAGTGGCCCAGCTTAAAACATCATCTGAAAACTGAGGCAGGGGCACCATACTTTGAATGAGAAATTGCTTTGCTTTTTGTTCGTTGTTAAAATAAGAAAATCAATAGAAAGAAGAAAAAGAGAATTTTGCTGCGATGACTGTTCCTTTCAATTCTGTAAGGAAGGCTGAGGCATACTGATGACATCTTTGTGCTGCTTTATGTTTCTGAGTTAAGCTGTAAAAATAAGTACTATTCTAATAGCAAAACTTGGTTAATGCATGGAGGGCAGTGAGGATGATGCATATATGCCCACTTCAGTAAAGGCTTTTGTCTATTTAGTCACATGAAGTAACTCACAGAAGTAAAGATTGCTACCAATACTATTGTCAGTCTGGAAAATATTAGCTCTATGTCAACAATCAGCTGCTACATTTTTTTTACTGGAGGCACTGCAAAGATTAAATGATATATTTTCCTGAGGTATGCATCTGATGCCTCTGAACACCTCCCATCTGATGTTTCTGCTCTAGTTTTTTCAGATTCCTCTTTTGGATGTGCTAGTAGAACTCTGTTATTTTAAGAATTGTCTGTAAAGTAAAGCTGTTTATTTTTTTTCTTTCCCCTCCACCCTAACACTTTCTCATAAAAGCATTTCCCTCAGAGTGGAAGAGAACAGCTACAGTAGTTTGGAAGAAAACACACAGTTTAGCTAACATGAGCATTGTCCTGGTTTCAGCTGGGATAGAGTTAATGCTCTTCCTAATAACCAGTACAGTGCTGTGTTTTGGATTTAGGACAAGAATAATGTTGTTAACACACTGATGTTTTAGTTGTTGCTAAGCAGCCCTTACCCTAAGTCAAGGACTTTTCAACTTTTCATGATGCACCACCAGTGAGGAGTCTGGGGGGCATCAGAAGCTGAAGAGGACGCAGGCAGGACAGGTGACCAAGCCTGAGGGATGTCCAGTACACCCAGAATCAAATATCCCAGGGGTGGAAACACAACACCACCATCCACTGATCCAGGCTGCACTGGAAAGGGGTGAAACTCTGGAACACCTGTAATACATTGATGATATCATTATAGGGAGCAATGCAGCAACAGAAATTTTTGGAAAAGGGAAGGAAATAGTCCAAACCTTTTTGAAAGCTGGTTTTGCCATAAAGTAAAGTAAAGCCAAGGGACCTGCACAGGACATCCAGTTTTTGTGAATAAAGTTGTTAGCATCCAACATCAAGGTGAACTTTGTCAGATCCCACTGGACGTATCAACAAAATAATGTCTCCACCAGCTAGCAAAGAGGAAGCACAAGCTCTCTTAGGCATTCTGGGTTTTTAGGCATACTCTAAATTTCAGCCTGATTGTAAGCCCACTTTATCCAGTTACCCAAAAAAGAACAACTTCAAATTTCAAGTGGGATCCTGAGCAACAACAGGGTTTTGAACAAATCAAAAGGAGATCGTGCAGTAGCCCTTGGGTCAGTTGGTGAAGACAAGATGCAAGATATGTGCCCCACAGGCAGGGAGAATAGCCCTACTGGCAGCCTCTGTCAGAAGGTACCAGGGGAGACTTGAGGTTAAACCCTAGATTTTGGGATTTGGGGATACATGGGACATGAAGTCTGTTATACTCCAACTTAAAAAGAGATATTGTCAGCTTAAGAAAGGGTTTGAATTGAATTAGAAATGACTGGTACTGAAGAGCAGCTCCACTTGGCATCCTGACTGCCGGTGCTGGGCTGGATGTTCAAAGGACGGAGATCACACAGCAGGCTCAACTAGGAGACCTCAGTTGCCCAGAAACCTTGGAAGTGATCATGAACTGGACAGAAGGCAAAGATTTTGAAGTATCACCAGAGGAGGAGGTGACATGTGCTGAAGATGTCCAAATGTGTAATAAACTACCAGAAAATGAGAAGCAATGTGCCCAGTTCACTAATTGGTCCTGTTGTAGGAAATCATCGGAAGTGGAAAACTTCTGTATGGAGTCCTACATGACAAGTCCCAGAAACTGCTGCAGAAGGTGAATAGAGCTAATTTGCTTAAGGGAAGGCCATCCAGCTGGCTTTAGACAATGCTGACTGAGAAAAGCAGACAGTGTTTTATCTCTACTGACTCACGGATGTTGGCAAATGCCCTGTGGGGTTGATTACAGAAGTGGAAGCAGAGCATCTGCGCTGCTGCATTGAGCAGGGCATCCCTAATGCCATGAAACAAGTTGGCAAAGATGAAGACCAACCTGGCTGAACAGGGAGTTTTGGCTGGAACTCGGGAAAAAAAGGAGAGTTCATACCTTTGGAAGAAGAGGCAAGCATATCAGAAGGCCTAAAAGGATGTTGTGTGGTTGTGTAGGGAGAAAATTAGAAGAGCTAAACTAGAACTTAATCTGGCTACTGACATAAAAGATGATAAAAAATGTTTCTACAAATACATCAGCAGTGAAAGGAGGGATAAGAACAATCCCATCCTTTACTGGATATGGGGGTTGAAAATTGTGATAAAGAAAGAGAAAAAGGCTGAGGCATGTAATGCCTTTTTTGCCTCAGTTTTTAATACTTAGACCACTGGTTACTGGGGTGCCCAGCTCTCTGAGCTGGATGACAGGGATGGAGAGCAGAATGAAGCTCCCATAATCTAAGGGGGCACATGGTCAGTCACCTGCTATGTCACTTAGACACACACTGGTCTACGAGGCCGAAAAGGATCCACCCAAGCGAGGGAAAATCAAACGATACAACGGAATGTTAACACTGAGTGTAGTCACTGAGAGCAGTGACTGCTGGGGCCTTCAAACATTGGAATGCACATTCAGCAAAAGCCTCCACCTGGTTGGTCAACACTAGGTGATCTGCCAGTTGAGCTGGCCCTACCCAGTCAAAACATTCATGTACTATAGAAGGGGATAAAGTTCCTTTAGTGCACTGTAAAAATATGCTGGGGAAGTCACTCTGGGTTATTCCTGTCTCAGGCAGGGGCAAATCCATCTGCAGGATTTCTTTTGCTTGATGGGTAGTGCAGGAGGATGGGGAGCTCTGATGTGTACCTCAAGGGGATTTGATTTTGGCTAAGATTGGACAATGATTTGAATTGTAAGATGTTAACTGCTGCATAATACTGTATGTCATCTCCACTATGATTGCCATATGCCATATCAACATTATTACAGTAAGAATTACCTGGATTAATGAAAAATGAATTCTGATTAAACCAATAGAAGTCCAGTGATGACAGAACCAGACAAGCTCATCAGTGACAGAACCAGAACTGGCTTCAGCATCCAGCATCACACACCGTCTTTCCTGCCCTGAAGGACTGCTGTGACAGATGGAGCCCAAACTCATGGACTAAATGAATTCAGGAGACTACCCATAGACTAAGGAAACTATACCTGTGTGTGTTTATCAAAAGACAGGAAAGGTGATGATGATTAATTAGGATATATTGGAAAGTGGGGGGTTTGGGCATGATATATATGGTTGATAGAATAATGAGAGGATATTATCCTGGTTTCAGCTGGAATAGAATTAATATTCTTCCTAACAGATGGTACAGTGGTGTTTTGCATTTGGATGAGAATAATGCTGATGACACACTGATGTTTTAGTTGCTGCTGAGCAGCACCTTCCCTAAGTCTTCTCATTCTGTCCTGTCAGTAAGCAGGTGGGAGGCCATCAGAAGGTGTGGGAGGCCATCAGAAGGTGTGGGAGGACATAGACAGGACAGCTCACCCCAAATGCTCAGAAGTATATTCCATACTGTACAACATCATGATGAACAAGAAAACTGGTGGGAGCTGGCTGCAGGTGGGAGCCCACTACTTGGAGACTGGCATCAGTCAGTGGAAGGTGACCAATTTCATTGTGCATCACTTGCTTTGTATATTTTTTATTGTTCTTGTTATTATTTTCCCTTCCTTTTCTATGCAATTAAACTACCTTTATAACCTACAATTTTTACCTTTTTTCTAGTTCTCCCTGTCATCCCACTCTGGGAAGTGAGCAAATAGCTCTCTGGTGTTTAGCTGCCTGCTGTGCTAAACCACACCTATCATTTAGCTTGTGTGATCTTCTCACCTGTATTTAAGATACAGTTAAAGTTTCAGAGGCTAATGGTTGGAAGAAGAAAATTAATCATCTCTTTGGTTAATGTTCATGTAATTTGGTTTATGAAGCATGGAAGTGGATTTAGCAGCACCCACTTGAGGAACTACAGTGTTTCACAAGGAAACTTGTGAAATTCTTGCTCAGCTCATTGTGGTATTTCCATAGCATTTCCATTGTAGAGCAACTCCTTTGTTCTGGGGGTGGGGGGGACTTGCTCCTCTCCTATAACGTCTTTTGATTATGATCATCTGCCAGCTTTCACTCTGGGCAGAACCCGCTTGCAGCTTTCTGTGCTTGCCTTTGCAGGCAACCCCAAATGTTGTTAGTAGCAGGCCTGAGGATAGCATGCTCTCCCACTTCAGAAGTAGCTGAACATTTCCTATTAATTGCTTTCTTTGCTCTTCACTCTCCTTTCCCCACTTCTGAGATCACTCAAGTGTGCTGCACCTTCAGTTTGCCTACTGGAATTCAGAGACAGATGGGTCTGAGAGTGAAATGTTTAAACAGTACTGGCACTTGACTTGTACACGTGTCAGATTGCAGGAAACTCCTTTTCTCTAGAACTGTTTTTGTTCTCTCTGCTTTCATGGATTCTGTCTTCTTTGCCTCTCCTTTATTGATAATGATAAGGCAGCAAAGAGCTCTAGGTTGACTCGATTTGGTGTGATGGGAGGTTTCATATGAAACCAAGTTCTGTCATAACTGCCTCTGAAAGTGAGGCTGACTTCTTATAGCTCATGAACCTTTCCTTTTGGTCTCTAATAGCCTTGCATCATCAGTCTTATAATTTTCAATGGCTGTTCAACTACTAGAATGTACATCACAGACAATTTCACTTTTGTTTTTATGCAAGGGAACTGAGAATCCGTCCTGTAACAGGGTTCAGAGAAAAGTGTTTCTGTAAGTAAAAAAAATAAGGAAATGAAACGTGACAAAAAGCACAGACATGATAGTGAGATTTTGCTCTTCTTTTGGTTTGGGTCCATTTGTCCCATTTGCATTTCCTTCCTTTCTCACAAGGCTAAATGCTCCTCCAGCTCTTTCTGGTGTGTTTCTTACAGCATCTCCAACATTGATCTAACAAGTAGACATCCTCCCCAGACTTAAAACAATTTTACATTATTATTTTACTGTTGTATTTTTTGTCTCAGTCACTCAGTCTCTGTGGGAGACGTAATTTACCCTTCAGAGAGGACGTCTGAGCATTGCAGGCCAAAGAGAATAGCTGATATGTATCATGTTCGTACTTCAGTTTGCAGTGTAATGGGTTCAGCAGTTGCACATTTTTAAAGTGCTCTGACACAGAGGTCAGGGGATGATATCCTGCAGAGTGGGATAGAGCAGAGTTATGGAAGAGGATTAGGATCAGCTAAGTTTTAAAACTGCTGATCACATTTGGGAGACTAAATGTAATTTGTCCAGCTCTGATAAAATAAAAAAATTAAACAAGATTTTATTTCACTTGAGATAAGCCACTCAGTTTAAAAATATTGTATTGTAATGTTTGGTCTTCTTACCAGATATGTGAAGCCATGTAGTCCCCATGTGTATGAATTATATTTTGCATAGTCCCTTGGATTTTCTTTATGTCTAGTCTTCCTTTATGTCTTTATGTACTAGTCTTACACTTAGGCATTTATTTCTGTGTTTTTCTAAGTCAGAGCTTTGCCACATTGGGCAGTTTTGTATTTCTTCTGGATCAGACTCCAGTCTCTCTTACAGCTGATACAGAAGATATCCTGGTCCTCCTGCCAGGACTTCACACACCAGCACAGTTAATACTGCATCAAGGGCATCTGCTCTGCCTCTGGACACAAAGGTATGACAAGGTGGCTGTCATGAGCAAGAGAATTGAGCCTGGCTGATGCCAGTCCAGAGGTGGATTTGCGGAGTTCCAGAAATGTCAGCTGTTTGTTGTTGTTTTTCTTCTAAATATGGAGGCACGTGAATTATCCTCCAGTTATTTTACTGAGGACCGTCATAAGTGTGTTTTCATATTTTGTATAAACCTGTAATTTTGTTGAGTTTGAGATGACCTGTTGGACAATGGAAGAGGATGTAGGTGAGGCTGAAGTTTCAGATCCTGGACCACATGCAGTTTGAGCAGCCTTCTGGGTGCTCCACAGGAAGAGGAGGAAGCCCATCTTTCCTAGCTAGGAGCCTAAAGAAAGTGGTTGTTACTGCAGGAAAACTAGGCAAGCCTAGGTAAGAGCTGGATTTCAGGTGCACTTGATCACACCCATGTCATACCATGGAGAGCCTATTGTACCACGTGGGTTTCATGCCTTGTAGCCCAGAGGATAACTATCGGGATGGGTGCTGGCAGATGGGCTAAAGCCACCTGCCTGGCTGAGAGCTATTTAGAAATGTACAATCATAGAATTTCCAACTGCTCAGATTCAGTGCTCTGTCAAGGCAGGTGCACAAGACACAGACAAACAGGCATGTCCTCAGCTCTCTGTGAAAACTTGAATTCATTTTTTAGAGTATCTGCAGCCTTTGAAGACTTCTGCCTCACCACTGTGAATCATGTGTAGTGGGGACTGGGCTCTGAGTCATATTTCACATTGCTGGATCATAAAGGGGCTGCTTCCTCAACTCTATTTAATTCACACAGGTCTGCTTGCAGCATGGCGGGCTCAGCAGGTGACAGCTGAAAGGAATAGCACATCCCTTATGATTTCTGTTTTTGAAGGAGAGGGTAAAACCTACTTATTGGGTCGTATATTCTTTAAATTCATATGTCTTTAAGTTCACAGTGTACAAAACTCTAAGTTTTGGGATGCCAATGCCACTGCTGAAAAGTACTGTGGTCTGAAACTAATACAAGCTCAAGTTTTCAAGTGGAGTGAAAACTTTGCCTTGAGTATTTGTTCCCCACCATCCCATTAAATGACTTCCCTGTCATTCTCCTAAATATGCTCTGCCTGTCCATGGGTGCTTTAATTCTCTGATATTGTTTCTTGGTATTCAAAGACAATAAAATGTGAGAGCCATATATACAGATACATACATGTATATACAAATAATTTGAGGATAATTAAAACACTTAAATTTATTTTTGAATTTTAAAAGATGGAATAAATTCTATTCTTTCAAGAGGATTTTCATACAACTCTGTAGATCTCTGCCACACCCACTTTCACGTCCTTGGCCTACAGTGCTCCTGTTACACAGTGAACTATCTGAATATCTCAGCTTTCCTCTCAGAGGGTTAAAACCGTGTCATTCTCCAAGTGAAATACATCATTAAGATAAGCAGAAGACTATATCTCCTATTTTGTTTTGTTTTGTTTTAGTAATCTGCCTTGCCTTTTCTTATAATCTATTAAAGTTTTGAGAATATGTTGTGTTTTCCAGCTTGCAAAAGTGATTACGTTTTCTTCAGTGCAAGTTTTCTTGGGGGCATTGGCTCTTTCATTACTTGTGTCTGTCTCAGTTAGGTGTACCAGTAAATAAACAGGGCTCCAAGATATGCTGCAATGCAAATAGTACCATAAAATTTATTACAAAGTTACATATTTGTGCTGGAACCTCTCAAAGGAGCTGGACTTTCTCCACCTTGCAACTGTTGAAACAAACATGAATGGCTGTAGGCCTTGCATTTTCAGAAATTAATTTCAAATTCAACTGATTTATCTTCTGCTTAGGTTCAGCACACTCCATTGGCCATAAAGAACCCTAAGGGATCATACAAGTGTTCTTTTTACAGGAAAAAATATCTTTCCTCAAAATACACTGATACAGTTCTTTCAAAGATTTCTGTGTTTGCAAATGTTAATCCTCAGCAAAATTTGATTCCAGTTCCTACTGATCCTTGAGATTCTGCCTTGAATTAGTCTAAATTATAAAAACATTGACATTTGCTGGTGATTTGCAGAGAAAATACCTTTTTATGGGCTGAATGTCTCAGGTTAACCCTCACCTGTACTGGAAACACTTGCACAGTTTAGTACCTTCAGATGAAGTCACACCACCATTTAGCATTACATGCATGCATAACCCTTTCTGAAGAGTATGCCCAAGGACAGTTGAAAAGCAGTCATAAACTGATTTGCAAATAGCTTTTGTCTTTTCCATTCTTAAATCTGTCTGTAGGACTAGAGAATCCTGACCTAAAATTAATACTGTGCAAATCTCTGTCTCTCACAAGCAGTGTTCAAATGATCGATTAAAATGTCACTTAAGTCCCATGTAAGGGCCCAGGAATATGAGACTCTGGCAATAGTAATACCCATCTGGAAACACCCAGTCAGAAGAAGCATTTTGCTTCTGGTGCTCCTTGAGATAGAAAAGAGTAATGGAATTCTATAGCCTACCAAGGACTGAAGGGGCAGATCCCATTTGTTATGTGCCATAAGGAGAAAGGTAATTTCAAGGTACCGCCTGATCTTCCTAACATATTGCATGCTGCTCAAGTATTTAATGTCCTCTGCTCTTAAACGTGGAGAAATGAGCCCTGCTTTCTAGAGTAGCAATGAAAATAGTCCCTCCCCAATAAAACCAAAATGTGAAGAAAGAAATCTTCTTTCCAACTGACGGCAAAACAGCTGACGCTGCTCCTGGTGTGGTGGTCCCAGTGCCAGCCTGGGCAGCTGTGGCGTGGGCCAGCCGCCACAATGGGGCCAGGTAAGGGGCAGCATGCAGCAGGCAGTGAGTTCACATGGAAGATATGGCCTTGATGGTGTTCTGTTCTTGACAGTGGTTTCTCAGAGCAAGAGAGGGAGTTGAGGGAGGCATGCTTGTGCTGTTGTGTTACCTGTGATGCTGGCAGGAGAAGCCTGCTCTTTAAGGCTCTGCAGGCCAGCAATTCGTCAGGAAGAGCCTGAAGAGCGCCGGCAGATGCCTTGTATCTGCTGAAATTGCCTGTCATGGCATAGTCTGTACAAATGAAACCACTTGTTTCATCACAGATAATTATCACAGATAGTGACTGTCTTTTGATAATTATTAAAAAAACTTCGAGCTTCTTGATGATGTCGTTCCTTTCACCCAAGTTACCATAATGAAATGCATATCTCAGGTACACTGTCTTCCTTAAATAGACACTCAAATGGTACATAGCTCAAGGAGGGAGACATCTTTTTCTCAAAAATCTCAATATATAATAGCTATAGATAATTCATTGTAGATACTGTGGGTGGGTGGTGGGGGATGAATTTTGTATTTCATACTGTGATTGGATAACACAAACATGAAAGGCAGTGGAATAAAGGGAAATGGTCTGTGACCCAAATATTGTATACTTTCTATGCAGATTGAGATCCACATTTTCAAAATCCTGCCTAGCTACATAAATACTATAAGGAATAATTCCTGAAGACTGCTGCAGGCTCATAATATTCTCATTCATGTTTATGTTTTCTTATATCTGTTCTCATTCCAGCATTACTTTTCTCCTCTACAGGGATACCTTTGTTTGCTGGTTCTTCCTTTGATTTGTGATTTGTCTTTCAGTTAATTTCTTCAGTATTAATATTTTTTCATCAGCAGGCTTTTTGTGGAGCACATTTTTCCCCCACCTAACTGCACAGTCCCAGTTTCCACCCTGCTATTCTGCTTGCCTTCGGTTGCTTCTCTTTGTTTGCCTAATATTTTTTCTCCTGGAGTGCAGATCACATCTCCTCATAATCTTCCCTCTTATACTCCCCAGCACAGACACTCATACTCACCCCCACAATGATGCTGGCTCTACTACTGCCTGACAACTACTCACAGAACTTCTGTTGCCACATTTCACTTCTCTCCCTAAAAAGAGCCTTTGAGATCTGCTGTCATCCTTAGATGCACTTGTGTACTAGGGACACCTTGCATTTTACCTGCAGAGACACTTTGTAATTTTCTTGCTTTCCCTTGCTGTCAAAAACTCACCTTCATCTTTTTCATGTCCCTTGTGTTCTCACAGTACTTTTTGTTTTACTCCAACTGACCCAAATACTTCAGTTCTCTGCCCTCATCTGCTCAGATGTGTCATCCTGGATGAGAACTTTGAGCTGCAGTCCGCTCTCCACCACAAAACTACTACCCAGCTTTAAGCAGGTCACAGAATCTTCATTTCCTTTTTCCTTTTTTTTTTCTTTTCCTTTAATAAGCAATTTTTTTACATCCTTGGAGATATATGCACCTTTTTCAATGAGGTTTATGAAAATCCTCAAAATGAAAGCAGAAAGGAACAATTTTGTTCTTTTATTTCTCAGAACCTTTTGCTCACCTCCACCTGGGATAGGCTGCTGGGAAATCCCCTGGTTACACAGCAGAGACTGCAGGAGTTTCCACATCAGTGATCTGCTCCAACATGACTTTTAAAAAAATTAATTCAATTCTCTCTTTTGTGTGCTTGCTTCTCACAACATTTTGCCTCTTTCTTAAGTACACTTCACAAACGCAAAGGGCAATGGATTCAGTGGCAGTTACAATGATGTTCCACCTGTGCAATTTGTTTCATATGCACTGTGGTGGTGGTGTTTTGAGTAGCTGTGTAGATACTGGAAATATTTTAATTCCCCAAGTTTGGAGTAAAAAGTGCAGGACTCAATGAACAGGGGAAAAATTCAACATTAGAATTTAAATATTTGCATGTGCATTTTTCAGTGCTTTGGGATGAGAAGAATGGAAATCCATATGTATTTGCATTGCAAATAACATTGGAAAATGGTTGAGTTTACCCAGCTGGTGAAAGTGCCAGCTCTTGATATTTGATAATGTACTTGAAACCTGCAGGGACAATCAGGATTTACTTTGGTTGTGACACTCACCTCTGTACTTTTTCAGCAACCTTTTGGGACTGTGGCACATTGCCAAGGCACAGGCTACGGAAGAGCCCAAAGCTCTGCGTTGGGTGCATGTTGCACCCTGAGTCTGTGCAGTGGCAAGGTCTGGGCACCGTGCAGCCCCTTCCCATTAGCTGTTTTCTCTAATCCCACATTTCCACAAAAACATATGCCGTCCTATGGGAGAGGAGGTGTATTCTCACAGGTGTATCACTTGAGTGGCAGTGGACAAAGAGCAGCTCGGTATTTTAAAGCACTCTGCTCCAGTTAACATAATTTAGGCAGGTACACTGTAGTCAAAAAGAAACCATAATTTCTTCTTCATAAAATAGTCCTGTTTTTGCAGAAACATCTCCTAGCTGTGAATGACTCCTATACCCAGACCGTTACCTTCAGATATTTTGTGTGATAGAATGGAAGGGAATGTGGATCGGGCTGAAAGAGTAAGGGGCAGTGATGGGGAAGGATTGTGCTCTCAAACTCTTTGCTGCATTCGTTCCTCTTAAGGAAGGGAGTTAAATTACCACAGGAAACCAATTTCCTTTCCAGACAGCCCCTAAATGTGGAGCAAGCTTTGGCTGCTAATTGCAGACTTCAGGCCTTTCTTCCTTTACCTTCTACCTCATCTTTACTGCACACTTTTATTTAGAAGTTCTACATATGACAGGTTGTCTCATGGATAAGTCTTTCATTTAAAAGTTGTTTTTAATATCTTAAAAATTGAAATATGGCTCACCAACTGAAACTTCTAATTTTCTCTGCATGGGCAATGCTATCTAAGGAGCCGCCTTCACAATTTGAGGTACTGTGAAAACTGGAATATGTTTCAGATCAAGTCAGGACTGTCAGATTTTCCTCAAACTGATATCATAACCATTGCACTAGCAAAAAATTGCCATATAACCTGATTGCATAATAATTCTTTCTAAGAGGATTATACTAAAAGGGATTTAATAATATGTGGAGTCAAAAACTGCATGAAATAACCATAGTAAAACCACATGAAACTGTAGCATTGCCCAAAATATCTCTGTAAAGTCAAAGGTAGGCTGAATATGCCATGGAAACAGTTTCAAATGAACTTTGAAATTTTAAAGATGTTTAAATTGTAAACTCAATGAAACTAAGGAAAGAGGAGAGAGAAGCACGATCACACACTTCTCTTCTCACCTGGCAGGAACCAAACAATGTTGTGGATAATAGAACTTGGCCTGAGGAAAAAAGTAATTTAAAAATATACTTGTAACCACCAATAATAGGTTTAACTCCAAATTAAACTCTGTAATATGGATTCAAAACAGAAATATATTAGTTATTTACGGTGACTTCTTTTCTTTAGTTTCCCTTCTATACAAAATCTGCTGATTTTCTAGTCCTTATAGGGATGGAGTTATCATCTTTATGGACATGTTATTTTATTAAGATATGTAGCTTGATTTTGTTTTAATATGCAAGCCTCTTATCAAAAATATTTTTATTGTGCAGGACACAGTATATTCGACTTACAGGTATTTTGATATGTGTCATATTTAATTTTGGTTTTGTTATGAAATATAATAATAATTGTCAGTTTAAGAGCTTGACACTTCACGCTGCATATCCTACTGCTCCTAAATGAAGATTTATTATTACATATTATTAAGCTGGTGACTATAAACATGCATTCATTTTCTTATGTATGCTATAACAGGTGAAAGTCTAAAGTTTCACAAAGGCTAATGGTGGTACAAATGATCAAAACCACCACTGTTAAATACAGGATTTATGATGCTGTTGATAAATGAAGCATACACAAAAAGAATTAGGAAAAATAATTTAAAAAGAAATCCCCTTTTCTCAACCCACAAGTGGAAGGAAGAGGGAAGGGGTTCAAAAGAAAATGACTGTGTACAATTAAGGATTTTAATTGCTACATTAAATTACTAAAGTAAGTACCTATTTAAAAATTCCTTTTAAACCTCATTGTCATACTATAAAAAGACATGTACTGCAATTATACAGACAGTTTTGATCCTGATATTCTTCTAGTTAACATCTTAGTCTTAACCTGAATGCTAGTTAAGCAAAAAATGTAATAACAGCTAACAGATCCTTCAAGCATAAATCCTCAAATTGTTGTAAACCCACATGTATTATTTGTTGGATTCTTTTTCTCATTGACACTGATGCTACGTTGATTATGATTGATATTTTACAGACAATCCCGAACAATTTACATTTTTGAACTGGATAAGACTGATGGGTGCATGGTTCTTCCATCTGCATGTAAACCAATGAATTTAAAGTCTTTGTAAATCTTTCAAGAACACCAGGATTTTGCAAGCTGAATACCCATTCTGTGGGTTAATGGCCATGGACAGTGTAGTATGACAAAGTAATTCGTGTTGGAAGAGGCCACTGGATGCAGTCCCTGCCTGCTCAAAGCAGAGTGAGGTAATAGGTTGCTCAGGATGTTGTGGAGATGGGTTTTGATTGTCTGCAAGCATGGAAATGCCACAGACTCTATCCTCTTTCATATACTGACAAAGTACATACATTTTTCCTCATATCTAGTTGAAATTTCCCTCATTCTTGTATTTGTTGACTCTTACCTTGTACTGGAGCATGTCAGAGAAAAACCTGGCTGTCTTCACCTCAGCCTACTGAGGTGCTTCCTCATCCTTCATTTCTTAATGCTGAGTGAAATCAGTTTCTTCAACATGTCAAGTTTTCAAGTCACCCGGCCTTTACATGGATTTGTCTTCATATGTTATTATCCTTTATATATGGAATAATCCAAAACTTGTTATCCATCAAGAGTTCACAAATGCAGAGAGAGATAAATAACAATCTGAATTCCAACAGCAGTTTAAAAATATATTTTAATATTTCATAATACTTATGTTTTTATTTCATCATGTAAATAAACCATACAGGATGCTTTTCTATCGAATGCGTCATAGGTCCACAGCACTGTCCACTCATTGATGTCCTCAGACAAATGTACCTATCCTTGTGGAGTCAAGCCATAGACACTGCAACAGATGGAGGAAGGAAGCAGTTCCCTAGCTCACAATGATCTCTCTTCATATTTGTGCAATTGCATTGACACTGATGGATTTATGACAAAAAAATACTGTAAGAATTGTCACAGTCGCTCGACAAAGTCCATATTGACAAAAGTCTTGTCTCTAAAGTGACTAATGTTGTCTATGCAGGAAAAGAGCACAGAAAAAAACACGGTACATCTCACACTAAAATTTCTTCCTAATACTTGAAAAGTGAGAAGTATTGCATTAGCTTCTTGCAAATCTTCTTGTTGAACCAATTTCTGTAAGATAAAAGGTTTCTTTACAGCTAGACAGAACTAGAACTCTACTGAAGATATTATTGGAACTTCATAGAAGATATTTCAGTAGATTTGTCTGGCAATTTATTTCCATTATTCTTCATCATGGAGTGCCAGGTAGTCGAGAATGAAAAATTCTAGAAACATGAAGCACAACATTTTTTGACTTCTGGGATTTTGGGTTTTCTTTAAACTCAGGCTGGACAAGGCAATTTTAACTAAGGATGCAATTCTCTACCTTAACTTTCAACATGTAAAACTTAAATATCAAGGTGTGGGCTATTTACCCTAGAAACTGCCTCCAGAAGAAGGCTTATTTCATACTAAAAATGATATATCAGTGAATTGGCATATCTCTGCTTTTCTCCGCTGATTATGCAAATAGCCCAAGGTCACTAGATCAGACTCACAAGTCCAAATTTCAGGTGTCTAAAACTGAAGAAGAGGAATATGAGCCTAAGTGTCCCTAACTGTCAATACTGCAGAGCACATGTTTCTTTTCACCAAAAAATGCACTTGGGAGATATGTCTTTCTAATGTAAAAGGTAAGATATTGCAAATCAGGGTTTTTTAGCCCATGATGAAAGGGTTATTTTTACATAAATCTGTCACAAACTTAGACTTTTGTCCAGTAAATTTATCAGACTATCTTCTAAATTTTAAAAAAGCATTGAAACACTAAGGCCACCTACCCCTCTATATTAATAATATGATATTATGAAAAGTTCTGTTGTCTTTCTACATTGGCATTTTGTCATATATGCTTACAGACTACAAGTCAGTGCCAGTTACACATGATTTTTTCATTTACAATAACTTTTTTACTATGTGAATATGATACAGTGCTAGTAACATGCAATGGAATATTGTGTTGATGATACATTCCTCATTCCTAATGTCAGGATAAAATCTTTTAAAAATGGTGAACTGCACCCCAGCTGAGGTCCTCTTGAGCTTATCAGAAGCACTGCCTGCTCCCAGGAACTTGTGATGTTTAATGAGATCCTCTTTTTTTTAAATGATCAGCCTCGCAAATATTTTTTGCCTGAATTAGAACTCAAGTGGGATATTTTTGTTCCCACACTTTCAAAGGAGGTTTCCAACCTGAAGTGTGGCCAGGATGGAACATGGTTTTGACCAAAGCCCCCTCTCTTGCAGCCCTACAAACAGCACTTCAAAGCGAGACCCTTTGAGCTCTCCTGGAGCAGCAGCTGTGACCAGCAAAGCCCCTCTGAGTGGGGCCTCTCAGAGCCAGGGAACTCCCAAGTTTGCTGTACTCAGAGGATCCCTGAACAGTGATACCCCTGCCTCCTCGAGGCTCCACCCCTCACAAAGGCATCTGAAGCGGGTATTTCACTGCCTTCAAGGGGAATTTTTCACAGGTACCTTGTACAGACACTCTGTGTCTGTGTGCATGCAAGTGTGCACATTCTGTACCAAATGCACAAGGAATGCTGCTCTCCTAGACCCTTAAGTGCTTTAGAGCAGTAAGTCAGGTCTATAAGTAAGTCACTGTTGTGGTGTAGTAAATCCTATATGAGTCCTTTGCTAAATAATTTACCTCAAGTTATAAGGTAAGTTAAATGCTGGTAAGTTTAAGGTGCTGTTAAGTGCAGTCGGGCCTTGAGGACGTATTCCCTTTTATCCTTCTTTAGGCCGCATTCCCTTTTATCCTTACCCTTTCTATTCTTTTGTTTCCCTTCCCACCCACTTTCCTCCTCCCCAGATTGTTTTGAGGATTTGGATTGATTGATTCTGGATTTTTGTTTGCTTTTCCTCAGTGTGCTTTAACCATCCAGTAAGTAGTAGAGTGGACCTTGCCAATGAGTTTTGTCATGCTGTAGCTTGTGTATTAAAAAATTTTTAGTGATACTTTTGCATGTAATTCTTCTAGCAATCTTTAAAAACTCATTCCCAACAGTATCATCTGCAGGAGTAAAATGAGATCACTGAAGCAAGTGCTCAGCATAGGCAGGTGAAGCACCAGTCTGATGGTTGATTCTTTCTTTTTCATGGACACCGTTTCTCATGAGGAAAATGCTTTAGCTATCCCTGGCTGCAGCAGCTGTTGTTGCTGAAGATCATCAGATATACTAAAGTAATGTAGACGCCTACCTTGTGATACAGAATTCTAGCAATTTATTTAGACTACTATCAAAAACAAGCACGCATATTTTTCCTGATAATTTTAAATTCTCTTTTTGTCATTAATTTTTTACTGTCATTTAAAAAAAAACACAAAACAAACAAAAAACCACAGTCAGCATTCAGCAAAGTACACTTGTGCAAAAATGAAAGAATGTTTTATATTTGAAATCTCCCAGGAGAATCTCAGGTTACTTGTATGACCCATAGTATTTTTTGAAGGTAGATGAGAAGGGCCATTTACAGTAAAGACAGGTTTGCCCAAGTTGCACTCCTGGGCACTGCTGTCTGGAAATAGACTTAGAAATGTGCAACAGGAGTAAGAAGTTATTGTTTTCACAGGTCCAGTAATCCCCATAATGAATGCCTTTGATGTTATCCCATGCTAGAATGTGGAGCCATAAAGTGAGGTAGATAAGCATTGTATTGTGTTTATAAGTGGTGGAACTTAAGTACAGAAAGTCAAAGTGGCTTTGCAGAAAACGGTGCAGAAAGTCAAAAGCCAATTGGGAACAGAGCTTTTGTTTTCTGGCACTCAGGGGCATGCTTGACAAAAGCTGCATTCTGAATGTAAGTCAGAGCCCAAAGATTTTCTGAGCCCAAACTGGGTGTCTTGTTTTGAAAGCACATCCCTGAAGGGTGGCAGCAGATTGTGAACATTTTGATGAGATCACTTGCCTCTCAGGAATGAAAGAGTAAGCTATTTTTGTGACTGAATTAGGTTTAGGCTAGTAGAGCCACTGGGCTCATCACAAGGGTCCCAAGGTGCACAGTTGCTGCATCTGCACCATTTGCTCTTCCTCATTTAACTTCCAGTCCAGACCAGACCAGTCACTGCCACGAATTTGTAATGGCATCTGCAACCCAAAGAAAAAATTCTACTGTTCATATCAAAGTTTTACTGTGGTTTCAGGCTGAGAAGCCTTGATTGCTGACTGTGAGAGCTATCAGATTTATTGCGCAGCATATCTAATTACTTGATATGATTCTCTAATTACAAAAATGCGATTACCCCGCAGAAGAAATTTACTGTATTTGAGAAAAAAGAGTGACTATTAAGTTCAAGGCTTTGGATCTTCCTCATTATTTACTGAATGAGGAACGACTTTTTCTCTCTAGGTGAAAGAAATACTGGCTTTGCACTCCATATTTATGTATGTAGGCATATTCTTCTAGACTGCATTAATTTTGCTAATTCTACCAGTTTGAGTAAGATTTTCAGAATTTTTCACTTTAATAACGAGATTTGGTTTAGGTAAGAGGAGATCCATCTTTCATTTTTATTATTTTTCAAATTTTATCAGCTTCCAGCTGTGTTAGATACACTGTAAATCCAGAGCATACAAAATGTATGCAGCAGCAAGTTTTTTCAGTTTTACGGCTCATCCTTACAAACACTGAGAAATCATAGTACCCCTACTAATAAAGTGGACATTTAAATGATGTGTGGACTGGGATCGAGATTCTTATAAATATTACAATGGGTTCTAAAAGTAATTTTCATGGTGAATTCTATTCTATAAATTGGCTAAAGATTTATTTCTCTGTTTTCCCATGCTTCTAGTGGTATCTTCAATATTGTGCCTTCCCTCCTACACTGAAAGATACTTCAGCTGTTCATTTTGAGCTGTTTTAGAAGTACTAATTCTGTGAAGCAATAGAGGACAAGACATAAACCACAGTATCTTGAAATGACTCAGACTGCAGACAGAATTGTTCACATATCCCTTACCTAAATCTTATACATTTTTCTGTCTAACTTTCCAGTTTAACTTTGCTTTCTCTGAGGATGTATGTTAATAATGCCATTCATTTAGCTCATTTGTGTTTCCAATTGTAATATATTTTTCAGAATAAAACCAGTGTTGAACACTTTGCCTCTACACAGTAGGTTGGTCAAGAAGGCCAGTTGACAAGTTTCTTGCAGAAGCTGTGACCTCATGGCAAAAAATTCATATTTCCATTAGTATCTCACATAAGATAAAGCTGCTGAAAATTCCTATGTCATTCCTGAAGTAAAATTTTCTTTTCAAGCACAATGAGCAGAAGTTCTGCTAATCCTAAACCAACTGTAAGAAGTCTGCTTCCATCTTTGTAGCACAAAACTGTATGAAATTTAAGGTAAACTAAGAAACAAAATGGCAAAGTGTCCCTTGTTCTCATTTGTTGCTACACAGTAGACTTTCACAAATGTATTTATTGACTCATTTTCTTGTGCTTTTCTTCACTTTTGGTTTCAGTATAATTGTCCTGTGCCTACAGACACTCCGTATTTCCCACAAAATATGCAAACTGAGATGTTGAAAGGCAATGTAATGAGATTTAGTGAAAGGGATCTAGATATTGACAAACAGCCACATCATGGGAAAAGACTTTCTCATGAAATCTTTGCTATGAACTTACAAGACAGAAAAATACCAAGGTGAATGTGTGTCTCTTCTCTGTGTGCCAGCACTGGGTTACAGAGAAACCTGAAAAAAAAAAACAAACCAAAACCTAGAGCAAAGTACTTGGAACTTTAAAAAAACAAAAATCTGTTCAAAGCTCAGAGGAAGTTGTAAG
Source organism: Oriolus oriolus (assembly GCA_013400235.1). Taxonomy (NCBI): domain Eukaryota; kingdom Metazoa; phylum Chordata; class Aves; order Passeriformes; family Corvidae; genus Oriolus; species Oriolus oriolus. The sequence goes on from VXBT01008875.1 coordinate 88,876, forward strand.
AGAAGACTGGTGTTTGTTTGAACAGATTCAATATCCCCAGCTTTAAAACAGGTAGATTTTTCCCAAAAGGCAGATACCAATTTTGGTATCAGTTGTGGCTTCCTTACTCTCCACACTTGAGAAATGAAAACTTTATGTTTTATTGAATATTCTAAAGGCTTAGGATAAAGACCACTAATGCAGAAGTGATTTGAATTTTTTTAGATATTTGAAAAGATTAGCAAAAGCTGTTATTTTTCTTTCCACGAGCACCTTCAACTCACTACTCCAAATATGTATGATTAGTAAGAAAAGAGCTTAAAATAAAGTTAAACTTTTACTGAAATAAAGGGGGCTTTTTCCTTTCTGAAAAGGAAATCTGAAGGAAAGAAAACCCTGTTGAGCTTTGTACGACTTGATGGATAGATTAACTTCAAAGGGAAGATAAAAATTACTGATAATGAACAGGAAACAGCTGCATCTGTACATTGCTAGGATTTTAGTTGTGACCCTAAGGTTTAAGTCCACCTAATTTTTTGCAGTTGTCAAAGGAATAAACTCAATAACATGTTGTCAACTATAACTCTTTTAATGATAGTAGTGAAAGATATATAATTTATCTATCATTGTTACTCCCTTTTTCATATAAGAATACATCAATATTTCATACCTTCTCAGTTTAGTTTCTTAAAACGATTTTGATCAATGAATTGAAATAGGATTTCAGTAAATAATTTTTGTAGGTTTATTTGGAAGCCAAGGCACAGACATGTCTTGGCTTGCTGATGGTCTGCACTTAATCTCTACATACATTCATAAAATGCGTATGTGGTTTGCAAAGTACACTGTTGTCTGGGAGAGGGAAAGTAGTTACTGCACTTTGAAAAGAAGCACAGGCAAGTTCTCTAGAGGGATATTGCCCGGTCCCAACCTTGCAAGAAAGATGAAAGAAATATCCTTTACTCTGTCCCACTTTTGAGCTAAAGAAACAAGCACAGTTAAGAACAAAAACACTGGGGAAAAATGCCACTTGATTCTCATTTGCCATTTGTTTAAATTTCCATATTCCTTTCAGTTTGCTATTTTTCAGTCTTTCCCATAATGCTTCTTTTCTAGTGCAGTGATCTCATGTTCTGAATTTAGTTTCTCTGTCCTCCCGTTTTCATGCGTTCTTAATCACTGTCCGTTTTTTTCATTCTCATTTTGTCGTGTTTCATTTCCATACTTGGGTCCTTGTTGCATGGCCTGAGAACTTCTCCTTAGTTTTCAGTTGTTCTCTGTGATCAACATCAATCCACTTCCCTGGACTCTTTTCCTTACTTTAGTCCCAAGATTCAATATATTTTATGCTTCTGGAACTTCCGTATTATAATTTCTCACAAAGCCATCATATTGTCTCAGAGCTTCCTTTTCTGTTACCCCTTAAAATATACAGGAATACTCCAAGCACACCACAGAGAGGGTAGGTTTTCACTTGAGCTTGTGTGATCTCAAGCCTGCAAATCTGGCAGAAGTTCTAAACCCATTTTTTTCTGGATCAAGATGACTTTTGGCATTATGGGTTTCAAGCCACTTTAAGGGTCACTACTATATATTACAAATGATTTATTTGCTTCTTTTAGTTGATATATCCACCAGTGCAGGTAAAAGAAAGTGATCAGTAGTACAGACTGACAGACTAACCTGAAGAAAACCAACGCCAAGAATAAAACTTTAGGTACATTATCTACAGCAGACATCAAGATCACAGAAAAGCAGTAATAACTCTTGATGTGAAATCTGGGCAAGTCGTGGCAAGGTGTACTGGTCCAATGAGCAGCTGCATTTGAACGCTCAGAGGCAGAATTCATAGTTTCCTGTTCAATGAGGAACACTGTGAAGCTGCAAGTAGGCTCTAATACTAGAGTTCTGTTTGGATGGAAGTTTCCAGGTGGCTCAACTGGCAGAAAAATAGTCCAGGTCTGCTACTAGACAGCAAGTTTGGAGAGAGTAACAAATAACTCAAACTGGCTATATACAAGTCCTCAGTAATCTTCAGAAGTGACTCTTGACCATGGGCAGAGGGCAAGTATGAGTCCCACGTATCTCTAACAATCCTTGTAAATCTAGAGGTAGTTAATTGGGTCATCTGCTTTCTGCAGTGTTCTGAATTTTATTCACCATGAACATGGTGAATAAAAGACTCTAAGGATGTCCTCACAACAAGACCCCAAGCCCTCCATTTATTCCCTTTCAAAAACAGTCTGTGTTATCATAGCACTGCCCTAGTTAAGAGAGCAGTCTTTGAAGTGCTGCCTCAGCTGGGTTCAAAGGTAAAAACTCCATAAATGACAGAGATTGCTTTGTATATTGAATATAATTTGCATTTGATAATTTTGCTCTCATTTCCTGTTGGGTGTTTTATACTTAATACCAAAGCTGATGTAGTGCCCCATTTCCACAGTGGTCTTCAACGTATAGAGTCTTGCCTTCAGTATTGGTTTCAGGTCTGCATTCAATGCAAACTCACAGGGTGAGAAAGCAGCCTGGTGCAGACTATCATGACTCTCTGGACAGTGAATATATGATTTTAATTTTTTTTAGAGTATTTCTTTGAATATAATGGTTACTCCAGCTCTTCTTTCCCTATTTAATTTTTTTATCAGCTACATGGACAAAATATTTCATCCTGTTAATTTTTCACCACTGTTTTAATTGACTTTGAGTTCTCTAGCTACTATTCTCTCAGGCACTTCTTTACTGGCTGTTTTTGTTTCTATGAACTTGGGCTAAAATAAATGTTACCTGTTTTTATGGGCTGCAAGTCAGGCAGTGTGATATATAGGTTTTATCTCTACGATGCCGAGACTGGGGTTCTAAACCCAAAGTTAATCTTTTAGCTTTCTGATAAAATTATGAGAAGAGATGGGCATTTAAAAATAAACTCAGCAACTTGAGCTGAATGAGGAGATGAAAAATAGAGGATGCTGAGCACTGACTTGTCCCTTATCTCCCACCACTCTTTGGGATCTTAGGCACTTGAATCAGTGCATTTGGCTTCCTTCTCCATATGGTGTTTCCTTCAGGTGTCTACATCAAAACCAGCATATCCTGACCATATGAATGACAATATTTGAGTCTCCTGACCTCTCCTGTAGTCAAAAATAGTCCTTTAGAAAAAATGAATACAGAGTCTGTGGAGCCAGGAGAGATAAAGGAACATCTATTAGGAGCACAGTCACTGGTGCACTCCCTTAAGGGTGGGAGGCCTGGAACCTAGTCTTGACTTCCTTTGCCTCTTATGCATTTAATGTTAAAGTGAACCTTGGAAACAGAAAGATACTCTATCCATTTCTGGCTCTGTTTCAGCAAATGGTGTGGTAGGTAAATCTCTAACCCACTTCTATACAAGTCTGTCTGTATTGTAAAGAGAGAACTTATCTTGACCAGTGGAAGAGACAGATCTGTATCCTCTCAGGTCAAGAAATTTTTCCCTGGATGAGTGCATCAATGCCTATCCTGTTCTTCAAAGGCTGGAGGTTCCTCTACATTCTCCTGGTATTATGGGCATTTTATAGAGAAAGCAGCAAATGCTATCTTTTACAAAGGCTCTGTGCATGCTCCCTGTGTGCCTCCTGAGATGTGTGCTGATACTGTTGGTATGGGGGATTATAGGGAAGTAATTTCCTTCTCTTTGTCTGAACTCCAGCAGATTAGATACACGGGGCTCACTAGTCTGTTTGCACATGTTCCCTGTGTGCTTTGAAGTATTATTCCAGTGATAATAATGAAGGAAAACAGATATTGTGTTCCCATTTCAGAATGGTGTTTTTTATTAGCACTGGTGCAGAAGAAGCACAGAGTCCTTCTAAGTCGAAAGGAAATAAAAACCAAGTTTCTGTTTCTTTCTGTTTTAATGACATGGTTTGTTTTCATATGGGTAGTTTGGAACAGTATCTATCACCAGACAGGCTGTGAAAAATTGACAGTATTAAATGTGCTAGATGCCCACAGAAATTCACTAGATTTTGTTGTTGCTGTTGTTGCTGTTGTTGCTGCTGTTGTTGCTTTATTATTTGATGCCTGGCACTCATCTCTGCAAGTTAGTGAGAAAGGTAGTTCATATGCATACTCCACCATTTGTAAGGAATGTTTGCTTTAGATAAGAATATCTTATCCAGGTTAAATTACATTTCTTTCAGCTATGATAGAAAAAGTACAATTATGATATAAGTTCAATAAAAACTGATGTGGCCAAGAAAACTTCCCATAAACACTTATTTTTAAGTTTTACGTATCTGGTTACTAAGAATGTGCTCTGGGCTGGAAACAGTGTAAAAGATTATGTGTGTCTTCTACAGTAATAAATATAATAGACTTAAGGTATCATTGCAGTTTATCTTTCCCCTTTTAATTGGAAACATCCTGCTTTTAGAGATAAGTGGCATCTCATCAGAAGGAATTTGTGGATAGAAGAATTGAGCCTGTTCCCTGTAACTCTGAATCAGAAATGATAAAGTATTTACTGTAAAGTGTTATATATATGCAATGATAATGCTCTTAGATTTAGTGCTTAAAGTGGAGGCTTTGTATCCTTTGAAGATACCTCTGATTCAAAAAATAATAAAATGAATAAAACCAAAGACATTTTCATACTTTTGGTACCCATATTTATTTATTTTCTAAAAGAAGGGGTAAAAAACTCTCTTGCTTATCACAATGCTTCTTAGTTTTTTCATTTTGTCAAGTTTGGAGCACGTATACTGTGTCATGGTCTGCTTGTGCAATTCAGTGAGAAAAGGGCTGCAAAAGATGTGTCTGAGCTGCTTTTATGACCCTGTGGTCTATTCCCACAGACTATTATAGATTCAGAGCTTTAACATATTAGCATTCTTAGTAGAACAATTTAAGATGTCTGTCCAAAGCCCCAAGGTATTCTCCCCATCCTTCTACTTCCAGAAAATATTTTACATATTCTAGAAGATATTCTAGTGTTCAGAAGACATTCTAGATGCTTTATCTTCCCTGGTAAAGCCACTCATCGTGGGGGTACTTAAAGATCTATAGAAGTTCTTCCATGGCTTATAGATCTACATCACTTGATTATTCCCATATACAAGACATCCTTCAAAAATGGCTATAGATCAGGTTCTCTGTTTCTTTGGCCACAGAATGTCCTTCTGCACACTGCTTACAGGGTAGAAGAACACCAGGCAGATATTCAGATATTTGTGAACTTCCTCCAGCGCAGTTTAGCATCTGCCAACAGAAGAGCCTAAGGCTGTGCCATTTACCACTGAATATAAAGGCGATGATGTATTAGATGCAGTATGGTCATGCTTATAAATTTATTTGATTACAAGATTATTTGATTATTTATTATTATTTACAAGCTTAAAAATATTAGAAGATAACAATACCATGCTGCCTGGGTTTATACTTCTCTGCTGAGTGCTCCAGGATAGCTGCCTTTCCTCTGTCCCTGAGGTGTGATAAGAAATGGTATCACACCATTCTGTGTGGCCAGACTCAGCAGTGAGGGGTAAAAGGGTAAAGGCACACACCTCTTGCTCTGCAGGGGAGCTGCAGCCTTCCTCCCTTGTACCAGGACAGATGAGGTGCTGTACTCATGGTCAGTGCTTTGCAGGTATTTAGTTGGATCATGGCCTGAGCTGGACAGGCAAATCGCAGTGATGTAACCTAAGATGTGTGCTACAGTTTCCTTCCGTAAGTACTCACAGAGGACATAGGTTCTGTAGAGCCCTGAAGAGCAGAACCAGGACTTTTCAGCTCATATTGTGGAATGCCCCAGTGTCAGACAAGAAGTTTTTATAAGATGTGTGCAATGCTTGTGTCTGCGTGCATAAATAACACAGTGAATGTGTTCAAATACAACTACTTTAAAAACACATTTCTGAAAACATTCCTGTTGAGATCAGGAGTTAAAACTAAATACAAATTGGATCCTACAGTGCCTGAATGAGTAATTTCCCTAATCTTCATGGGTTGTGTAAGTATCAAAATTATTTCTATGAATTGAGCTGAATCTCAAGCTGAATCTCAAAGCTGACAGAAAAGGTCACAAGGAATTTTACGTCACAGTTGTATCTAAGTAAGAAAAGATTTTTATATGAGGCTCTTCTACCCCTCTGCTTTGACAGACGAGTGCCAGTGAGCAATGGCTAACCCCTGCTTCTGAAGTGCTGGAACGCAGCTTAGCCTTTTCTATGGCAAAGCAGGGAATTCACACTTGAAGCAAAGTATGCCATGAATGCTAAGGCAGTTTTCTTTTTTATTACACAGCTAGCACTGCCAGAAAAGCTCAGAAGCCAGCAGATTAGCCTGGCTTGACTAAATTACAGGAGAGGATAAAAATTTTGCCCAGAGAATTACAGTGTCAATGAGTGCAAAATATTTCTCAGTGTTCATCTCTCTGCTAGTAAATGAAATGTAGTCATGCCATAGGTCTGACACAGATGTGTAGTCATGCATACCGTGGCCATGGTTCCTGGCATGCTGTTGATTCAGGTCAGATAGTGTATTGGCAGGTGGATCCCAGGCTAGTATTCAGGATGGACCAGGATCCATTCCCAGTAGGAAGTTTATATGAACTGCCCTACAAAGAGGGGATTTGGGGATTTTGCATTATATAATATTTTTCTATGGCAGTTCTGGGCTTTTCTCTGGACTGCTTTTGTTTCAGAAGTAAGCAATTTGTTAGAGCATTTTTGCTCCCCAGCAGGAAAGGAAGAGGAAAGGGGTTCTCCTGGTGTTTAAAATGACAGCATGTCCAGAGGGAAATCCTCCAACCTCTACCTTGGCTCTCCATAACAGTTCAAACAGAACTTTTCCTAGGCAAATGGAGGTTGTTCCACCTTTGAAGGGTAAACAGTCTTCCTTGAGTCATGTGTATGACCCAGTGCACAGTGGGAAATGGCCAACTGTGCCATCTGTTTGTAGCCAGGCATGACAAGTCTCAAGCCAGGGCCAGGGACCCCTGTGAGTCAGCTAACCTGACCTGTCTCCCCATCCCGAGTGATGAAACAATTCCTGTTCCTGTTCCCAGTGTTTGCCTTTGCCAGAGCTAGCCCAGTGCTCTTGCAGGTCCTCTCCCCATCACACCCAGGAGGGCCCTGACAGGGAAGGTGCTTTGAGAAGTGATCATCATGACAAGCACCAGACCCAGCACTCAGCTATATAATGGTCTCATTTACATTTCATGACTATTGCATCTCCTGCATATGTTGGTCACAAACTGAAATTCATAAACTGGTGCATTCCACATAGGAGATGAACACATACCTACCCCAGGATAAACATCTCAGGAGCAGCAGCATTGCAACACTGGGTGCAGCAGCAGTCCCACTTTTACCAGTCATACTGTTACACACAAAATCTTGTTTATGGGCTAAGAGGAAGCACACCATACATATATGCACACACAGTCAACAATTTATTGCTCATACAGACAAAATCTTAAGAATTTAATCAATACTAGTCCATGTCCTGTTACATAACATAAAATTAAAGAAAGCTAAGTTAGAATGCTTCCATACAGAAAAGGTCTCAATAATATGGCTGAAATTGCAATATACACACTTGCTGGTTTCTACCACTTCTCCTGATGGTATATTCACCTGACCACTGCTTTTCTGATCCTAAAGCAGGTGGTTTGATTCTGCTGGTGGTGGTGCTTTATGGTGAATTATCAGCACCTGAAGTCTTTTGTCAAATGGATTATGATGGTCATATTGTTGATTTCTTTACCTTACTCCAGTATCCACCTTCCTTTTATGTGTTTTCTAACACCTTGAGGTTCTTCACTGGTCTGCAGCTCTGTGTTACACCCACATCCAAGCATATTTTATATCATGGCTTTTATATATGTTAAATATTATTTCTCTGTTTTCTTTGTTACTTTTTCCTTAACAGATCATCAGAGAGTAGTTTGTAGCTGAGAAGTCTCTATTGCCAAGATTGTACCCCATCCCTTATCAGCACATATCTGCACTGCACTATGCTGCATCCAGTGCCTCTGCTTTTCAAGGTCTCTGTTATCATCCTGGACTTTACATGATATCATTTTGGTAGTTACAAACCTATCATTCTCTACAGACTAATTGTTTATTACCACTAGCTATATAAAACTGTGGTTGTACCACACAAAGATAATGAGGAAAACAAATTAGACACAGGCTACTGGCCAATTAGAGAAATTACTGTCACAGCTAAAGCAAGAAATCCAAAACTGCAGGCTGGCCTGTAAATATTCAGACTTATCAGGCCTGATAAACCCTTTTCCTGAAGACTTACAAATCTATTAGAAAGCTTATGGTCTGTTACTGGTAACTCTCAGTGGTGACACCACATGGCTATGATCCTGTGCTTTCATTCTATGCAAGAGTGCTTATAGCCTATATATGAAAGTACTTTAAGATCTCCTCTCTGATATATTGTGAAGCCTGTATACATCAGTACAAACTGGACATGCTATCTGAAGCATGGTGTTGGCAACTAAAGTGTGATGATCTGCAGGATGGATGAGAGTAGAAACACATCTTGCTGCCAGGTTGGTGGAATGACACAGGTTATTTCTCAGCACAATGTAGCTGCTCTGTGAGGGAAAGGGAAAGACTAGAATCAGCATTACTTCAATGGTTAAAATGTTTCTTAGTGTTTTCTGTAATAGTTGCTGCTATTTTATGGTCAAATAAATGCTGGGAAAATACACCTAAATATTACTCCGTGGCAACTGGAACTGGCACCCTTGGAACTGGCAAAAAGTCACGCATAGTGTTTTTGGCTTCTGTTTATTCATTTCTTTATAGTTATGGATATCAGCTGGAAGATAAGTATCTACCATGACTTCCATGACTACCTGAGAAACTGTACATGATACATGGCACAGGTATGAGGAACCAGTATTTCTCAGCTTCTGAGCTTCTTTAAGGGAGGATATAGTAAAATTTTCTTGTAATGCAATAAGGGCTAAGTCTGAGAAGGGCCTTCTATACAGTTTTATCCTTCCTTGCCTGGAGAATCTCTAGAAGAACAAGGCTTTTCCTATGTGCCTCAGACAGGGAGATAAGAAGAACTATTTCTATTTGCCTTTTTTTTCAAAATAAAGAATTGGATCTGCCTGAGTCAGTTTTGGTTTTTGCAGAAGTTCAGTTCTGTATGTTCATCTGTCTGTATTCTGTATGTGAAGCAAAATTCCTCCACACAAATGTTCTTACTCTCTAAGACTTTTCCACTGGTTGAAGTCCAGTGCTGTAAAGCAGGACTAGAAAACTGATTGTGTTACCCAAATGAACTAAATTTAGCAATCCTGATCCAAGAGTTAGTGTTTGTGAATCCCACTGCACAGCTAAAGCGTTCATTCTGACAGAAAGGTCTAAAAAGCCTAGAAAGATTTCTGAAGTGAAACAGCTACAATGAATGATTGACTAGCTCAGAAAGTGAGGACATCCCTGCAGACTGAAAACTAAACAACACTTGGGACAAATGTCCAGAGTCTGATCTCATCTTTGTCTGTTGGGCTTGCAGTCTGGTTGCAAAATACAGTGCAATTTGAATGCTCTGTTCAAGAGACAATTGGGATTGGAATAACAAAGGTGTGGTAGAATAGGAATTACCTTCATTGTTTGAGTAATTTTCACAGTGCTTTCCTAGGCTGTGCTTCACTCAGCAAAGTACTTGGTTCAGTGTTTCTCCCACAGTGTTTCTTCCCCTTCATTTACATAGAAATTAATTTATTTAAACACAGAAGTATGGCAACAGAACCATAGCAGTTTGCTTACACTGGTATTACTTCAAAAATCAAAAGCCAGCTGAAAACTTTCTAAACTGTTCAGTATTTTCTGATTTATTGTGGTTTTGGTTTACCTTTGGTAGGGAAGGAGGAGGGGGGAAGAAGGGGGAGCGGGTTTTTTTTGTTTGTTTGTTTCTTTCTTTCTTTTTTAAATCTGCAATTTACTAGTTGCAAAAATAGATGCTTGAGAACAATTATGTGGAAAATACAAAACGTATCTTTTAGATTAATTCATTGTTCTTCTTGTAAACATCTGGTGAAGTATCACATCCTGGAAAAGCCACTCAGTTTCACTACATATGGAGGTTAAAGTTTGCTAGTCCCCATGCACTGGCAGACCACAGTTGCTTTGCATGCACATACAAGAAACACATCTTTCTCAGATGTGTCAGATATGTAATTAGTAAACACATCTAGAACACATCTAGAGGAAATTAATTTTCTCATTTTATTAGACATTAACCGTTACTTTTTTTTGCAACATAATCAGAAATGAAAATAATCTGTAAGTGGATGACCATCATTTGCATTCAGGTACATGTTCCAAAACTACTGAATTAAGTCTTGCTCCTCTGAATAATTTTCCTTTATAATATTTACCCAAAACCAGCTTTAAAGGAGGTAAACCATTTATATTATGTAGATTTGTCCTCTCTTCAGTTTTTATCTCGACTTCTCAGAGCATCTCTTTCTCCAAGTCACCAGCAGAGCAGTAAACCTTCATTTAGAAAAATACAGAACTTTAAGTCTCCTATTTCCTACTTCTATGACATTATTCTAAGTAGACTGACTCTAATCAAGAAGTAATAATATGCTTTATGCCCACCACAGGAACTGGGTTATTTAGATTCTTTAAAAGAAATGCTCAGCCTTAATACCATTAAGCCTTAATTCAAGCCCTCTAGATAATTAAGCAGCTTCACTTTTCAGAGTCAAGAGAACCAGGCCAGGGCATGTGACAAAGGAAAGAGAGAGAAAGAAAGGAAAGCTGCTGGGGAAAAAAAAGGAAAGGTTTCTTTAATTTTATACTGTGTATATATCTGTATTATTTATATACACACATAATCTTTTATCTTATATATATATTCTGTGAAAGGATGCTCGTAGGAAAGGATGGTAATTGTAACATGCAAATTCACGAACTAGCAGAGGCTGGACATTCAGCTAGAGACGTACCTGGTCTCAGATGTCATCCTGATGTTTACAGACTGATTCTTAGACTTTGATCTTCCTCACTTTGGTCAGCTCATATTGTGTCAAAGTAGTCACTCCTTTGTTTAAACATCCTCAAAAACAATGGTGTGAAATCTACAATGGGCACAGATACCTCAGTTAAATATTTAGCATTATTTTTATGTATATTTGATCAACAGATACAGTGGCTTCTGCTCATCATAGGGCCAAATTTTACCCAGATCATTTTCACTTACACTGAAATACACATCTTCAGTGCTTTAATTAATATTATGCTTTGCAGATCAGAATAATTTTAATTTCATAGGTAAAGAGGCTTGGAATATAATATTAAAAATCCTTTCTCTATTTTCTTAAGAAGTTGTGCAGATTCGTAGAGAATCTGCATTAATAGAATTAAAATAAAAATCCCTAAAATCTGAGGAATGATCAGATTGTCTAAAATACCTCACTTAAGTCTGCAGCCCAGGAAAAAACCTTGTTCTTTCTGTAAGACCCCTTCTTAAAAAATTCCTGGGTAGCTAGAACTCCCCAAACTCTTCTTTTAAGCTATGACAACTAAGAAACACTTCATTTGTTTCTCCTTTACACTGCTCCCATCCTTTACATACTTTCTACAATATCTTCAGACTACAACATCAGATGACATTTTAATTGTAATTGTCAACTAAAGTAAAGCCTTCTTAAAAAGGAAGCACATAGGGAAGTTCATGCAAATAAGGATGATAGTTTCATGGCCCATGATCTGGGCTGAGACAATAGACTCTGCTGACTGACAGGAAAAAAACCCTGTATTTTTCATAAGCAGTGTCTCCATTGTAGTGAGTGTTACAGCCACTGCTACAGATACGGAACCAAAAGCTGTGGAATGAAGAAGAACCAAAGTTATCACTTGGCTTCAGAATTTGCAGCATACATAAGTCATTCACTGCATCACAGTGTTCAGGCTATGAATGTGCCTTTTAAAGTCTCATCAATTTAAAGCCTCCATTTGGACAACTTCACAGGATTTGTTGACTCCTATAAAAAACTATCTTTTCAAAATTTGTTCTATAATCCAGCAGTCTGTTTATAGGTCTTGTTTCAATGCAGTTTTTTGATGAACTTGTCCACTGGTGTGCTTTTAACAACTGTTCATAATTTCTTAACACCATGTTATTGAAAAGACAGTTTATAGCAGTTTTAGTGGACTGATTTCAAAGTTACAATTACTTCAGCTGACATTAAAAACTCTGTGTCAGTTTGAGATCAATCAGTGACTCAGAAAGAAGACACTCTCTTTCCTTTTAATTTAATACTAGGATAAGTTGGAGATCTGGCACTGAAGCAAACTGAGAGATTTACATAAAAATCACTGTTCCAGTACACATTCCATACATTTCAAAATGACCTAGAGTTTGATGCAGACTGTAAACAGAGCAAACATTTATCCAGAAACCAGGTGAGAACTATCTCACCAAGACAGTTTAAATTTGGTCCCAGGCTCCTTTAAAATCATACACATACCATTAATAAGAAATAAAAGAGGATTGTAAGATTTTTAATGCAAGTCTTATTATTGAAAAGTCATTTTTGTATTTTAATTATTATTATTATACAAAAGTATAAGTACTTTGGTATTTGATAGAGAGGTGTGGCTCCAGGGGCTAGCACTGAAGTTTCTTCATAGGTACAGCTAAAGGCAGGGACATTGTTAAGGAGATTTTGAAACAGGATCACCCCACTCATTTGAAAATACCTTTGAGATTATTTCAGTAGCACCTTGCTGATGTTGCAACAAAGAAAATAGTTAGGTCAGAGACATTAACATTCCTTTGGCTATGCTATTTCTGTTGCATGACTAGACAACTGAGCCCATTAAACTAATCGGAGGCTGGTGTTTTTCCCAGTTTGGCAGATCATGTGGATCCTTACAGATCCATAAACAACATGCAACAGAATCAAGCTTCTTTTTTTTCACCCTTTTTTTTAACAACAGCTTTGTTATCACCTAGAATTTAAAGTGTCTGTTCTGTAAAGTGGCCTAAACTTGCTCAACTTTGAGTAACTCTGTGATACCACAGGACTCAGCAGGAATTACTTATGTGCTGAAAGTGAGACTTTAGGCCTTGCTGAACTGAAACCTCACCTGGTATTTTTATGTGCTGGATTGAACCTCAGTATATGCTTGCTTCATTGAAATTAAAGCCTGACCTCTAGCAGCAGGTCTGGAGAACAGTGACGTTTGAACCAAAGTGCTTTTATGGGTGTTTTGGAAAGGTAAAGTCATCTGCAGTCTTGACTACCTGTGTTACAGATTGTGTTAGTGGAACTAAACAGCTGCTACTTACTTGGGACATTAATTATATACAGCTGTGGCTGTACTTCAAGTGATTCAATGTAATATTATGGCCTGGTCCCTTTCTAGTCTTCCCTCACTTACAGTAATAGAAAATTTTACATAAGCTTCTGAAGTGCTTTCTGATAGATCTGGCTGCACACTGGCAGACAGAGACAGTACTCTCAAGTCATTCATGCATTAGAGGGATGTTCTGATACCTCCTTTCCCCTAATACTAATACATTAAGTCAATTCAGTAGATATACTCTCTTGATTCTATCCGGTAATTAAACAGGAATGTGTTTCTTGATTTTTCAGAGCTCCTTGAGAACTAAAAAGATTATACTTTCAAATGTTCTCTTTTGAAAAGAGTGTTGTCTAATGTTTAGAGCAGAGGATAGGCAATGAGTAATCTTAAATTCAAATCCAAACATTTATTTTTGAAATGTTGTATGACACAGCCTTTCTTTCCTTTGATTTAATTTCTCTTAGTACAGACTGTATAATAGCACTATATAAACATGTTTTGAATCATTATTGAATTAGAAAAGCAATTGAATAGGCTGGGTGATCATGCTGTGAGAATGCTACCATTCATATTCATGAGAGATAAGGCACTATGTCAGAGTCCCGGCTCATCTGAGGCCTACTGACCTGCTTTGACCACAATTAGAGAGAATGTGATGTGTTTCAGCAAACCTTCAATGCCATGGTGAGAAGAGGCTGTATCCTTTTTCCTTTGTTGCCACTTCACCAGCAGCTCTCCTGATACATCTGTCACTCATCGCATGCCCAAGCCTTTCACAACTTTCTTTGTCACACCAGAAAGTGCTTCCTTCCATCCTATTCAATCTGAAATCTATCTGTGAATGAGTACAGCAATAGGTACCTGTTTTATGGAAACAACAACCTGTTTCCAGAAAATATACTTTAGCCCAGACAATGCAAGTTTTGCCCAAAGTGGAGTTGTTTTTGTGGAGTTGTCCTTATTTCCACCTTCTCTGTCTTCTCAGCCACACTTACACAATACACTGACAGGAGAAGCATCCCCCAGTCTGATGCTGGTCCTGGCAGCTGGAAAATTAACAGACCTTAAGGCTGGAATATTTTGCTTATTAACCTCTTGCAATTTTTTGTAGCTTTCCGTTGTGATCTTGTTTAAGCAGCTGATGTCTTTTCAGCTGCTAAAGTCAGAGGTTACAGTACTATAGCATTAGAGGTGGCAATTGAAGTAATTTTCAGATGAGACAATATTAGTTTCTATTTCAGACTTTTCTGGAGAAAGCAGCTGCCAGATTCAAGTCTGAGATGAAACAGACAAAAAGGCAAAGTGGGTAAATCACATTGTAGTAGATGCTAAGAACTGATATGTAACATTTTTCTGTGTGCCTGCAAGGCAATAAGTTTCTAGTGCATCATCCAGATGGCCTCTGGTTTCCAAATCCATTTTCAAGCATCAGTATCAAGAATCCCAGTCGAGCTTGGTGAAAAAACAACGAAAATGACAAGTAGGAAGCGAGCACTAAACCCCAGTCTTTCTGTCACAAAGATTATCAACCTCAATCTTTGCTACAAATTAAAAACCTAATAATGGCCTTCAATAAAGTCTGACTGGATAATAAGACATTATGCAGAAAAAATTATATACATTTCCTTTTCTCACTGGCACTGTTCTAAAGCCACTTCTAGATTCTGTGTGCCACATGTCAGTGAGTGGATATTGCATTAAGTGGGCCATTACACTGTTCCACCATAGCAATTCCTGTGTTCCTATTACATTTTAGTCTCAGATCTGGACTGTATTCAGTCTGGATGCAAATCATTGACAAATTTCTTTTCCTGTTCATAGAAGGGGTATTTCTCCCTTTAGCTACCAACTTATGGTGCTTAATGACTGACTGAGGCCTCACATGTATGTACGAGAACCGGGACGTCATTGTGCGCTTGCTGCAGTGCTCTCAGTCAGCCTGTGTCTTTCAGGTCCACCTGCAGAATACAGCACTAGGTAAGAGGGAAGAAACATGAGAAACCCAGAATCAAAGAAGAAATGTCTGCTGAATGTTTTTCCAATGTTGCAAGCCAGTGGTTATGCTGAATCTTGAACTCGGTCAACACTTGCTTAGCAAGTATGAATAGCAGATGCCTCCCCCTGTTTAGAGCTCTGGTGGATTCAGATAATTTATTATCCAAGCTCAGTTTCATATTTGCCTTATTCCCTTGGTAAACTCACTTTTCGCTGGCTGCAGTAGTCTGACAGAGCCTGCCCTTAATATTCTCACAAACAGGAAGGCTGACTTTCTGTAAATGAAGGGACTGAAAAGAAAAAAAAATAATAAAAAAGTATAGAGAACTGCATCTCCAAAGCAGCATTGTATATTATGTGATTAGTCTTAAATGAACCAGTTAAGAATGGGGGTATAATCCTGAGTCGTGTCCTTGAAAATATGTCCTTACCTTCATTAAAATACGATAAAAATTTCTTCATCAATAACTATATTGCCATAGCCACTTAGAATTCATGTATCATTCAACAGGACTGAAATATGGAAATATCAGAGCTTCAGGCCTAGAGGGACCATACTGCCTTTCACTTACTGGAAAATTTTCCAGGAAATTTTTAATGTTTTCACAAGACCTTTCTTTTCCTCTTTCATCCCCCTTTGCAAAGTTTCTTGTTTACTTTGACAACTGCTCATAAGAAATCCACATTTAAAAAAAAAAAAAGGTTTTTACTATTATAGATCATAAAGTACATTATGAAAAACAATCGTATTTGGCCCAAAATTGCTTGGCCCTCAAAATTATAATATTCAGAGCCTTCTCATTGTTTCTGATACCACAGAGTGCTGTGACTAAGGCTCTTGGGAGAGCAATAATTTTTTAAATCATTATTTCTTTTAAACTACTAAATTTAAAATTAGGTCTCAGAACTATGCACTCAAGAGAGAGGACTTATAGACTACATGTGAAATATTAATGCAAATGCTTGGAGAGTGGTTCTGACATGGACACTTGTACATGTGTCATGACATCAGCGTCTAACCATCCATGCGTGCACAATGATATCTGATCTGCATAGCTGGCTGGGAAGTCTGTTTGTGTGGATCCCAAATCCAAAGTTTCAGCTCACCCTCTTTCCACCGGTAGTCTAATGTGTCTGTCCCAGTAACAAATTGCCCAGCCCCATTCTTTTTTATGATAGTAACTGCAAATTAACAATTAAAAAAGCTAACCCACCCCATGCTAGTGGTTCATTGGGTTTTTTAATGTGCACTGTGAGAACAGAGATGGTACTATGATCAGTCTTATGTAGCACTGAGAATTACTCCAGAATATTAACACTCTGACCCTACAGAGAGAAAGGTACAGAGGACCTCTGTATTTCCTAAAGTTCTTGTTGTTTGCCAATTGTTGTCAGATACTTAATTATAAATAAAGATATCATATACTTACGGGTGGGAGTAACACAGAAATTTACCAGCATGTACAGAAGGGAAAATCAGATATCTTCGCTGCTGCTAAAACCCAGACTTTAGGGCACAAAGTCTTTACTTTTGGGATGCTACATGTTTCTTTACAAAATTGCAGGTCTCAGGTGTGCTGAAATGCACCTCCTCCCTGTACACTTGCAGACAGTAACTTCCATCACAGTAAGAAGCAGCTGCACAGCACAAAGCCCAGACACTGGTTTCCACACCTGAGCTCAGCTGGAGTCTGCCCAGTGGAGTGAGCGGTGCTGGAGCTGTCAGGGATGGTGCTGCAGGGCCTCCCAGCAAGGAGAGGCAGGAGCAGGACT
Source organism: Oriolus oriolus (assembly GCA_013400235.1). Taxonomy (NCBI): domain Eukaryota; kingdom Metazoa; phylum Chordata; class Aves; order Passeriformes; family Corvidae; genus Oriolus; species Oriolus oriolus. Next base: position 105,954 of record VXBT01008875.1, read on the forward strand.
GACTGTGCAGCTCTGTCTATCCTTCTGCAGCCGATGCTGGATCAAAGCTGTTCAATGCTCTGATGTATCTGCAGCCTTGTGCAGCAGATATGCCTCTCAACAAATAGATATAAATTCCTAAACATTAACAGCAACAGAAGGTCACTGCTCCTTTTTCTAGTGGATGAACTACAACCCCCAGGTTTGGTGACCAATGTCATAAGAGCAGAAGAACCTGATTCAGAATTTAGTTACGATAGTTTGCTTCAGACAGTTTATACCAGTATACTCATCTCTTATCAACATACAAGAATTCCTGTAGCGCTAATTCCTGTTCATCTTCAGCAAATACCTGTGCTATGGAGGACATAGCTGCTCTATTTTTCACTAGACTCCTTCTTTGCATTTGCTGAAAAAGTCACAAATAAAATGTAGAGCCCTGAAGCAGACTGAGTAACCAAATGGCATGGTTAACATAAAGTAAAACGGAATGAAGAGAGCCTTCTGAGGTAAGAAGTGAAAATAGGATATCTGATCAGATTTACCAAAGATAGCTAGTAAAACTACATGGAAACTGTGAATTGTGACTTCTGAAATACCAGAGCAAAATTAATTGAATTTCTACAATTCCATTCTTACTACCTTCTTTGTCTTTTGTAGTGGTTCTCAGAGGAGCCATTATTACCACAGAGAAACTGGTTTTACTCAAAGCATCCTCTTTATCTAAGGATATCAAAGTGCTTGTCAAATTGAGCAAAGCCTCCCAAATAAATATCCCATGCCAAGATCATTATTCAGATATGATATGGGGAAAGGAAAAACATTATGGTATTGGGTATTTTGCGTAAGGTAGCACACAATGCTTGTACCAAGACAAAATTGGAAGTGATATTTTCTGATTTCCTAGCATAATTGTTACTCTCACACAATTCATTTTTATGGCAGCTAAATGTTGAACACTGTGCTTTTAAATGCTCAGTCAGCACACAGATTAGGTGAGCTGTGCAAAACAGCAACGTTGTTTCAAGCAAAGGCTACGAATTTTAACAGTAGATATTCAGATAAATATATAAACAGAAACACCTTTAAATACGTAGTTTTATCACATTATTTCCTTCTCCTGAAAAGTTCAGTGACCATCAACTGTGCCTTATACTAGGCAGACCGCAAGATAGTTACTGTGAAGTCTGCACGTAGTCACCGAGAAAGGATGAATCACTTCCAACTACGAAAAAATTAATCTCTGACTTAGAATTTTACAAACTACCTCTAATATTTGAAGACAAAAATGTGAGGCTATTGCTGTCTCAGCCATAAGATACTGCCTTTCAGAGATCTAAGAAATTTTTATGCTTATTTAATAAAGAGGCAGGAAGAGCAACTGCAAAGAATTTAATACTTGAAGAGTTTTTGCTTCAGAAGGAAACAATAAGAGAGGTTTTCTTAAAATATAGGCTTGGCTTTAGTTAATTTGTATTTAAATATATTGCCTAAGCAATTCAGAGGCTTAACTGTACACACAGCATTGTCTGGTTGGAGAAAGAAAATACCCAGGTGTAAATAAATTTCGTGAAGAATTCCTGGAAACCAAGTTATTTTTACAGAATATGGTCTTAGATGAACAGATAGTGAACCTTGAGACTGTGATGGGTTGATGCCTGGCTGCCAGACACATGTGCAGCTGCTCTCTTACACCCCGCTATCAACGGGACAGGAGAGAAAATGACAGGAGAGATGAAAATTCTCATGGATCAAAGAAAAGACAGGGAGATCATGTACCAAGTACAGCCACAGGCGAAACAGACTTGATTTGGTGAAAATTAATTTAATTTTTTGTCAATTGATATAGATTTGGATAGTGAGAAACAAAGACCAAACCAAATTCAAAGGCAAAATCTCCATCTTTGTAGACTAGAGATCTGAACTGAAAAATGTGTCCTTAAATTTCTTTCTGCATCTAATTATAGCTGACTTACACAAGACACACTAAGCAAGTGCACTGGGAGACAAGATGGACTGATGGCCAGGGTCCCTGGTATGGTTTCTGGAAGGAAGAGCATTTACAAATTGCCTATTTTGGCCAAAGATTGGCCAAAGATTATTTATGACACAGAATGATAAGCAGATCGTGTAGGTGTACTATTTATATATTATCTTAATGGAAGAGTCTCATCAATAACATTTTCTCTTTCTGCAATAACAGAAAAGTCTGTTACACGATTATTGAGATTAAAAGCAATTTTTTTCCTTTCTTTTATTATTTTTCTGTCCATGTTTTGGACATTTTACATTCTTTACAAGTACTAATATAATTGGAATATAGCATAAACAAACAGAAAGCCTGATGTCCCGTCAAAAGTTTACTTTAAGGTAAAACATAGAACTTTTATATTTTCATCTCCTATGAAATTGACAGAGTAAATAATTATGGAAAAAAAAAGTATTTTTTGTGAAAAAAATCCATATTACTTTGAAGGTATATGCCATTTGTTTGTATATAAGTGCATACGAGGTTTTTTTTCACTTGTAGAAGGCAAAAGCCCAAAGGCTCAGTTTTGGAGTAAAGTGGACTGGCACTAAAAAGCAGTAAAATGGACTGGATGGAACAGAGGGTACACTGGCACTCTTTGCTAATACACTTGAACACAAACATGCAGTGTTAAACTGTATGTGCATTCATTAAAATAATCCAATAATGTCTTGAAATAAGCTGCAGACGACTTAATAAATGCACAAATAGAGCAGGAAATGAATTTTTGAAGTAGTTTATTGTTGATCTTAGCTAGGCAGATGAGTATTATGCTAGTAATTATTTTCATCTGCTACTACACCCATTCAACCTTTTATAACTTCAAGCAGACTTGTGCTAGAGCAATTAGCCTTAAAATCTACCACAGAATCAGAAGCTTTTGTTGTCTTAAGATGAATGTGTATAAAAATATCTATTTATTTTGGTAGAACAGAAGAAAATTGAACTGGATGACCTTTAAAGGTCCCTTCCAACCCCGACTACTATATGATTCTGTAACAGATATATTACAATGGATATAATTCTGATCCAGTTTGATGGAATATGTCCAAAAAAGTGATAGTCAGTCAGTATTGTTCTTAAGTTCATGATTGCAAACTTAGAAAAAAAATTTCCCCTAAACTTTTACAGGGAGACAAGGAGTATTATGAAATATAATGTGTTCTTAAATTCCTATATGTAACTGGAGGCAATTAAAAATAATAGGATTTCATATTAAAAAACATACATAAGACTCTGCTAACTGCAGAAGAAGTTTCAATGGTCCATAGAAAAATGGAGCTGGAATTAATAACTGATATATTTTAAAGTATCTAGAAAAGTCATTTAATATAGGTTAAAATTGTTAGTGATCACTCAGAATAGTTTTTTTACAAAAAGGAAAACGAATCAAGCTGCTTGAGAAACTGAAGTGAAAATTTCTTGAGCAATATTTCATTAAAGAAAATTCTAGAAGTCCTGTTCTTTTCAAACCACACCTACTAAATAAACATCAGTTGTTTATAACTCGCTGGAGCTAAGAGGCACTTACGATTACCATTAATGAAAGCTTGTTTTCAGATCTTCAGTTGTTACGTCCTTCACCTTGCAAAAACAAGAAGGTGGCCTGTGAAGGAAAAAAAACCGTAAAGCAAATTTTCTGTTCCCCTCAGGCTATTCAGATACTACGAAAAACATTAATTTCCTGGACAATAGTCAAGTTTTTCCCAAAATGTTTCCTGAGAAACCCAGTTCCCCTCAGGTAAGACAAAGTGTAACAACAGTTTGGTTGTACAACTAATGGAGCACAACCCTGAGAGGACTGATTGGTTGCCATTGAATGCCAGACTGAATCAGAGCAGCCTCCTGGCAGACAAGGACACACTAGTGAGTCTGACTTAGGTGCAAACCCAGCTGCTCAGGTGGCTGGCACGCTGCTGCCCTGATGCCTCACAGGTCTGTGTTGCACTGAGTGTGTGCAGCAGCCTCACACAGAGCCACTGGGCCCCGGTCTCCAGAGATTTTATTGGGCCTTGCTTAGCAAGCCTCACTGAAGAGAAGGGCACTTGCTGCTCTTGCTGCTGCTCCCAGCCTGTGCTGGGTGTAAGATACAGAAATTAATGTGAGACCAGAGACTGGAGCCAGCAACTGCCGCAAGAGTCAGGTGTCCTAATCACAGGTTTTCTCTCTGGTGCCAATCCATTTTACTGTCTATCCATATATTTGCATGAGCAGCACAAACTCGAGAAAATGACTAATGGGAAACTCTCCTTGGTCAAGAGAACTACATGTGGATGCAGAATGCAAAAGTTAGCAAAGATCAGCACCCACAATGCCATCTTTTATGACAGTGACCCATTCTTGTCCCTGCCTTTATCAAATAACAACTAGCAACCAAGACACTGCTGCATAGCAGTGAGACAGATCCAGGTTCAAGGGGCTCTTCTTTAGAATAATTTATTCTTTCTAACCACTTCTTTCCAAAAAATTTTTCTGCTTGCTCCCAAATGTTCTTTCTTCACTGCTTCCTTAGTCTAGACTCCTCACATTGAGATTCTTTTTTTCTCATTTCAAAATTGTTCCACTTCTCAGATAATTTTTCTGAGCAATCAACTGGCTTCTTTTTTAAGTTTTGCATGAAGACATCCCTTATTTTCCCTCTAAGCTGAAATTCTCCATCTCACCAAGTGTGACCACTGGGTATTTGTTTTTTTCCTATTCTTGCTTTGTATTGTTAAAATACCAAGTGTAAATTTTCTTTCATAAGTATCAAAAAGTGTTGTAAATATTGACAGCACACAAATTCTTCTCAAAAAAGCTCTTCATGTCACATATGTAGAGCTTGTTTAAAGTTTTTGATGATCTATAAAACAATCTTTTCAGTGTGTAGCATATTCAGATGCCTTTACAGACATCAGCATGCTGCTGCCTATATAATTTATCCCCTGCTGCAGAATAATTTGAGCCTAGGTGCTTTCCACTCTTTTTTTGTGCATAGCTTTCTTGAATAATCTGACCTTGATGTGTTGCTAACACCCTGAGATTTATGTAGCAGCTTAATTTGATGAGGCAAACTCCTTCATTAAATTAATCTTCACGCACTGGCAGCTCAAGTCATAGATGTGAGATGTTTCAACTTAACAGCTTATCTCCCAAAGTAGGTTAGTTACACATCTAAGGATCTCCACTCTCCATTCTGCCTTTGCTTCACATTCATCGCAGTTTGAAGAGCAACTCCTTAAGGCAGAGTGCTTATATACATCATGTGACAAGCAAGACACCCCATGGGAGTCCTGGGAAGGCCGGGAGGTAGCTCTCACCTTGTCATCTCTCTCACATCTGATGGAGAAACCCTGTCTAAGTACAGATGGCCCAGATGTTATTGATAAGAATTTCATAACCCACTTCGCAACTTTTCTGCTTTTAGTTCCACGTATTTGCAATGTTTTATATGGGATTGTAGCCCATGTGTGCCTATGCCTCAAAGTGCATCTGTTTTGTGGCACAAACACCCCAGACTCTTGGGTCAGCTTTGAAACAAAGTAGGGAAAAAAGCAACTTGGAACTCAAGCTCTGGAAGGACAATGTATGCACTGGATCTGGGAGATCTAAGCAGTTGTGGGAGGAATGTAGTATCATTCTAAGCAAGCTATACAATACTGGGGAGAATGAAGCAAGGGTGAAGTTAGGGGAAGAATTTCCTTTTCTTTCCAGCTGCTGGTTTTTTCTGATTAATTGATTCATCTTTAGAAGACCATGAACTTCCTTAAAATTAGAGCACATCAAGTATAGGCTTAAGTTCAGAACTGGTTGCCAGCTACCAGTGACTACTTCTCTTGCAGCTGAGCAGTTAAGGGGAAAACGGAAAGAATCAGGACATAAGTCTTTAATTGCTGCTGTTTTTGCAGAGGGTACTGCAAAATATTTGCATAGCTTCCTTACAGCAGTTATTTCACCCATCTCCTCCTAACTCCTTATTCTCCTTTTCACAATGTTCAAAGTGCCATAAAAATATAAAGGAACTTACATCAGCTGCTGCTGTAGCCACACCATGTTTTCTATCTGAAAAATCACACAGTGCCTGCGATAACTGGGAGCTTATCCCCCGCTGCCTGGAGCTGCTGATCTTCCCTCTTGCTTTGGAATATGCAGCACTGCAACCACATTTAACACTGCAGCAGTCTGACTCATAACACCATTCTTACCTTGACAATCAATAACTGGTTTCCCACCCATCCCTGACCCCACAAAATTTTTTGACACGTTTGGGTGATCATTTGTTTTTGCAGAATTCTGCAGGGAAAAGTGTAAACAGGCAGACATTTTAGTACCAGAATGAAAAAGCAAAGGGAATAATGTTTACTAAGAAAAGAGTAGTTTACATTCTCGTAAACCTACACCAATCAGGAAAAAGGCCATGAAAACAGATACTTATCAGTTTCCTCTGTCCCAGTCGCATCTTATCCATGGAAGACATGGACCATCACCTGGAGTGAGGGATATAAAAACCTGGCTGATGATGCAGACATAAATGTAGATAATGAAAGAGACCCATTATAGCATCAGCTTCATTCAAATTCTGAGTAAACATGTCTGTAAAATATATACTAGGGATAATTATGGTCATTAAGGCTGATAGGAAACTATCTAAAGTTGGGATTTCTCACCTTAACTCAGCAGCTGACATGGCTTTTTAACATCAGCAAATTTTAATAAAGCTGATGGAAAAATACTATTTGATACATGCACAAATACTTCATATAAGTGTAAGTATAAAGGTACCTGCCTTAGTTCTCCAGGAATTGACCCTTTGTTGATTGTGTTTCTATCAGACAAATATCCTAATTTATGTAATGCCTTTTGCAGCATCCTGAATTAGTAGTCCATGAATTCTCCAAAGCAATCCAAAAGCCTTACATAGTGGTTTGCAATGAAAGGGCTGAATAGAAATGCACCTTAATAATCCCACCTACCAGCTTGGAAAGGTCCTCTATGTAAACTCCATTCTTTTCCATGGAAGAGAGAATAACATTCATTACCTTCAAATTGTTACGACTCCCACCACCAGTGTGAGGCTTGCCAGCACCAAAATAGTGGCCACACACTGTTTACTTCTGCCAACAGTGGAATAACATCTCAGTCAGTTGTGCCATCTATGTGTTCTTACTTCAAGATGGTGGAGTAATATCTTCAAGTCATGCCACTAATACTTTACCAAAACATAATATTCACAAAATATTCAAAGTATTATTTCATGTTCATATTTCGCCCATTCCATCCATTTTTTTGAACACTCTGGCTGAATTGCCATTCACTGTGTTGTTCAGTACAGTGGATTTCAGGAAGTGTATGCTAGCATTTCTCACCTAACAGCTGTGGAAATGGAGAGGTCTCTTCCATCCCCATTCATTTGCTGAGACACATTGCTACTCCCTGGGAACTGTTGCTCCCATGTTTCCTGGCCTCAGTGCACCTTTTATAGCCAAACACTGACAACGTGGCCTGGCAGGAGCATATGCAGAGTCAGGAAACACAAATTTTGCTTTCTTAAACAGCAGTAACTTTTTGCCACACGCAAGGTAAGTAAATGTACATGACCTGACCTACTGCCAGGAAATTCGTTTTTTGAGGCCAGTGCCCACAGCTTTCCACCCAAGGCTGGCCCAAGGAAAGCGTGGTGTGACAAGGGAGTTGTAATACTCTGGAGGTGGGATATCTGTGACAGTGAAGAACCAGCGTAATTGTGGATGATCACAGGCAATATACATTGGCAGAGTAGAGCACCACACAATTACTTCCCTAATAGAATGACCTCTAGGCAAAACCTAAGACTAGAGAATGAAATGACACATTTAAGAGAAGTCTCACTTGGAGCTTTAGCTTGGAGGCTAATCTTAAACTCACTATGTCTGTTAACAGTAGTCTTGGAAATTACATCCTGAGTTCATCTTTGCAACATTTCTGTACCTACACAAAGTCCTTGACACATCCCTATGGTTAAGTCTGTTACTAGTATCTACATGGCTTGGCCTGTCTTGGATGTTCCTGAGAGTGGAAATCCGTGTGGAAATAAAAAGTGCAATCACCAAGAAATGCATTGCCACATATCACCAATCTCTGCATCTCTCATGTAGTCTAATCTGATGAAGAAAGCCTGTGAAACACTGGTAATTCCAGTGTTTCTATTTTACTACAGCTCAGATATCAGACTTTGTGGTACTCCTTAAGTTAAAAAATAAAAAGCTTATTGCTCCATACACAATCATTTAACCCAGCCTTTAGTAGAGAATAAACAGGAAGGGATCCATCCTGGCATGATCTATGGTTTTACAAGCTTGACATTCAGCAGGAAAACTAAGTGAAATTACATGGCCAGTGATACATAAGTGGCCTTGGTAGTTTTTGAACCAGTTGACCTGTGGGTAAGGGCTCAGTTTATGTAACACTCAGGCTGAGGGAAACAAGGTACAGTGATAAAAAAATAATGTCACCAACAGCATCTCGACCAACTTTGTTTCTCAGGATATGCACCTGATTTATTCAGGATAAGGCTGTAGTGCTAATCTCACCTTAAAATTCATGAAAAACATCAACATGGAAATATCAGCCTTCACTTTGTAAGATGCCATTTTGACCTCAAGGACAGCTAAGTAGAGGAGATTTAAGTTCAAAGAAACAGTGAGATGTTTTGCTTTGCTTTGCTTTGCTTAGCTGACCTTTAGTGATTCTGCCTGCAGAAAATGTGCCTCCAGTTTGACTCATTTTTTCCCCTCAGATACACTCTCAGTTTGTCATCAAGGACTGTTACTAAAGCAGCTCTTGGAAAAGCATGCTGCTTTTTCCTCCAGTTACAGTGAGGAGCATAATTACAGGATAAGCTGTGATGAATTTATGCCAACATGTTCAGCTCAAGTCACATGCCAGAGAATAAATTAACTGAAATTAAAAGCTAAAAAAGCTAAACCTTCACCTGTAGTGCATTCTTGAGCTATGCATTTGAATTGGATACCTTTTTCTCTGTACAGAAAGAACTTTCATTTTCCCGAAGGTTTCTTCCTCTAGGCTTGCAGTCTGTTGAAAATAATGGTACTGCTAATCTCTCTTGCTATGAAGATTTTATGAAGGAAGCATATGCTTAGTGTAATCAGATTTGTTGTTCAAAATGCTGGGTGGTTTTGTACTGTTTTGCTCAAAATTTCCTCATTCTTATCCACTCGAATTTGGCACTGGAGGAGGTTTTATTAACAAAATATTTGTTAAAAATATAATATTCAGAGTTTCTAAATCTGAAAGGGAAGAAAATTATCAGAACAGGTTCAGTTTCAAATTTTAAGCAATTTAATTTTCATTGGAAAAATTCTTCATGCTCCTTTCTCTTTATTAAAATTAAAAAATTCGAGGCTGCAAAGCAATTGGGCTGAGGAAAATATATCTGCAGCTCTTGTGACTGGACAACTCCTTCATTTGGGATGCATATTAGTCATACTTTTGACCACCAAAACATCAGACAGAGTCTTGCTTGCCTTCTGTGTTCACAAATGTTGAATTATGTTTTTAGTGGAGAATGAAAGCAAAGGGTTACATCCTGCCTTGAGATGATTTATGTCCAGTGTACCCACTTAGCTGCTCAACTGGTGTGACTGAGCTGTGGATTGTCAAACTGTAAAGTGACAAAAGTGTGGCGAGTGCCATGCATGGGAAAATAGTGACACAGGGCCCATGAATTTGCATTGATACTGTGCACCAGATTCAGTGCTGAAACCCAGTGCCTTAGTACTTATAGGTCACCATGCCCCCAAACCTGGACCAAGCAAAGTTTTGGGTATCTAATACAGGACATAGGAAGCATGAAGGTCTTTATATTCAAAATTTCCATTCTAAAGCGTGTTCTCTAATTACAGTTCTCTGGAGGCACATAAACTTTGCAATGGGACTTTAATCTTTAAAGCTCTTCCTTTTTAGCACGTATGGAAGTGTCATGTTCTTGCTACACTCAGCAGCTCTGTTCCTCTCAGCCCCTATGTTTAGTCACTTGTCTGCTACCTCTGCCTGTGGTAGCAGAATATCCCTAGTCAAGTAGGACCCCTAAAAGTATGGTGGTTGGAACTGATTTCCTTAATACTAAGGACAAAGAAATACCCAACAGATCTTCACTTAATGGTTTTGTCCAGAATGTAAACAGTCCATATTTTCATTTCCACTCCTGATGGAAAACACCAGCTCAAGATTTATTCCTAGCACTCTTAACATTAGTGACCTCCTAAATTTCTTCAATTAAGCTCCCAATCACGACTTTTCTGAGAAGTGAGAGTATGGCAGTTTCCCAGTAAAGAATATTATTTCTGTGCGAGAATTCCTGTTACATCTCTTCCTTCTTAAATAGACAAAAACCAGCAAGCAGAAATAGAAATGTATAATAGTCACCCAAAAGAGAGAACATGGTTCTAACTATAATTTTCTAAGTTTTTTTCCAACATGTCATACTTTATGTAAATCCTCCTTCCAAGATCCTTCCAATCCTCTTTCCAAGTTCTTTCAATTAATACAATTCTCTAATCTAATTTGATGTGTCTATTGTAATTTATTGCATTCTCTCTCTTTCATATTCATAATAGAAGCCTGGTTTTAATAGTCACATGAGATAATCTGACTCCATTAATAAAATTTTTAGAAACTGCTGGCAAATAAGCTTCAGACTAGCCTTTTTCTTAAATGGAAGTATCTGTCTGCAATGTGGAGAGATGTAATCAAAACTGGGGTGGGGCAGAGGGAAATAAACCTATATCTAATATGATCTGAAATGTCAGGAGTCTTTAAAGATGGTTTGTTTTTTT